>OZ037919.1:0-75602 GCA_964035575.1 Rhynchopus sp. YZ270_cl-10
AATCCTGGCAAATGATGGGAAATCATTGACACTCCGTGACACTTTTCAGAACACTTCTGACACTGATGCCCCTGAAGTTGTATTTTTTTTCCTTTTTTACAAAACATTTTACCCCTCCCAAATGACACACATCACAACAGAGTAGTAACAATATGTTAGAGTAAAATGAAATGGAAAAGGTGAGACAGCATATTAGATAGTTGTAATCTAACATAATTACGCTTCAGGCACACCAGCCTGCTATCACACACACCAGCTAGATAACGATGGTTGCTCACTTCTCGTGCGGGTTTGCGGGTTTGCGGGTTTGCGGGTTTGCGGGTTTGCGGGTTTACGGGTTTGCGGGTTTGCGGGTTTGCGGGTTTACGGGTTTGCGGGTTTGCGGGTTTGCGGGTTTGCGGGTTTGCGGGTTTACGGGTTTGCGGGTTTGCGGGTTTGCGGGTTTGCGGGTTTGCGGGTTTGCGGGTTTGCGGGTTTGTGGGTTTGCGGGTTTGCGGGTTTGCGGGTTTGCGGGTTTGCGGGTTTGCGGGTTTGCGGGTTTGCGGGTTTGCGGGTTTGCGGGTTTACGGGTTTGCGGGTTTGCGGGTTTGCGGGTTTGCGGGTTTGCGGGTTTGCGGGTTTGCGGGTTTGCGGGTTTACGGGTTTGCGGGTTTGCGGGTTTGCGGGTTTGCGGGTTTGCGGGTTTGCGGGTTTGCGGGTTTGCGGGTTTGCGGGTTTGCGGGTTTGCGGGTTTGCGGGTTTGCGGGTTTGCGGGTTTGCGGGTTTGCGGGTTTGCGGGTTTGCGGGTTTGCGGGTTTGCGGGTTTGCGGGTTTGCGGGTTTGCGGGTTTGCGGGTTTGCGGGTTTGCGGGTTTGCGGGTTTGCGGGTTTGCGGGTTTGCGGGTTTGCGGGTTTGCGGGTTTGCGGGTTTGCGGGTTTGCGGGTTTGCGGGTTTGCGGGTTTGCGGGTTTGCGGGTTTGCGGGTTTGCGGGTTTGCGGGTTTGCGGGTTTGCGGGTTTGCGGGTTTGCGGGTTTGCGGGTTTGCGGGTTTGCGGGTTTGCGGGTTTGCGGGTTTGCGGGTTTGCGGGTTTGCGGGTTTGCGGGTTTGCGGGTTTGCGGGTTTGCGGGTTTGCGGGTTTGCGGGTTTGCGGGTTTGCGGGTTTGCGGGTTTGCGGGTTTGCGGGTTTGCGGGTTTGCGGGTTTGCGGGTTTGCGGGTTTGCGGGTTTGCGGGTTTGCGGGTTTGCGGGTTTGCGGGTTTGCGGGTTTGCGGGTTTGCGGGTTTGCGGGTTTGCGGGTTTGCGGGTTTGCGGGTTTGCGGGTTTGCGGGTTTGCGGGTTTGCGGGTTTGCGGGTTTGCGGGTTTGCGGGTTTGCGGGTTTGCGGGTTTGCGGGTTTGCGGGTTTGCGGGTTTGCGGGTTTGCGGGTTTGCGGGTTTGCGGGTTTGCGGGTTTGCGGGTTTGCGGGTTTGCGGGTTTGCGGGTTACTCTCTGTATATTACCGCGTTTCAGGTAGCTGAGCCGGCATCTAGTTGCGGGTGTGGCGGGTCTGCGGGTCTGCGGGTCGGCGGGTCTGCGGGTGTGGTGTGTGTGGGTGTGGCGGGTCTGCGGGTCTGCGGGTCTGCGGGTCGGCGGGTCTGCGGGTGTGGTGTGTGTGGGTGTGGCGGGTCTGCGGGTCTGCGGGTCTGCGGGTCTGCGGGTGTGGTGTGTGTGGGTGTGGCGGGTCTGCGGGTCTGCGGGTCGGCGGGTCTGCGGGTGTGGTGTGTGTGGGTGTGGCGGGTCTGCGGGTCTGCGGGTTTGCGGGTCGGCGGGTCTGCGGGTGTGGTGTGTGTGGGTGTGGCGGGTCTGCGGGTCTGCGGGTCTGCGGGTCTGCGGGTGTGGTGTGTGTGGGTGTGGCGGGTCTGCGGGTCTGCGGGTCGGCGGGTCTGCGGGTGTGGTGTGTGTGGGTGTGGCGGGTCTGCGGGTCTGCGGGTCTGCGGGTCTGCGGGTCTGCGGGTCTGCGGGTCTGCGGGTCTGCGGGTCTGCGGGTCTGCGGGTCTGCGGGTGTGGTGTGTGTGGGTGTGGCGGGTCTGCGGGTCTGCGGGTCTGCGGGTCTGCGGGTGTGGTGTGTGTGGGTGTGGCGGGTCTGCGGGTCTGCGGGTCGGCGGGTCTGCGGGTGTGGTGTGTGTGGGTGTGGCGGGTCTGCGGGTCTGCGGGTCGGCGGGTCTGCGGGTGTGGTGTGTGTGGGTGTGGCGGGTCTGCGGGTCTGCGGGTCTGCGGGTCTGCGGGTGTGGTGTGTGTGGGTGTGGCGGGTCTGCGGGTCGGCGGGTCTGCGGGTGTGGTGTGTGTGGGTGTGGCGGGTCTGCGGGTCTGCGGGTCTGCGGGTGTGGTGTGTGTGGGTGTGGCGGGTCTGCGGGTCTGCGGGTCTGCGGGTCTGCGGGTCTGCGGGTCTGCGGGTGTGGTGTGTGTGGGTGTGGCGGGTCTGCGGGTCTGCGGGTCGGCGGGTCTGCGGGTGTGGTGTGTGTGGGTGTGGCGGGTCTGCGGGTCTGCGGGTGTGGTGTGTGTGGGTGTGGCGGGTCTGCGGGTCTGCGGGTCGGCGGGTCTGCGGGTGTGGTGTGTGTGGGTGTGGCGGGTCTGCGGGTCTGCGGGTCTGCGGGTGTGGTGTGTGTGGGTGTGGCGGGTCTGCGGGTCTGCGGGTCTGCGGGTCTGCGGGTCTGCGGGTCTGCGGGTCTGCGGGTCTGCGGGTGTGGTGTGTGTGGGTGTGGCGGGTCTGCGGGTCTGCGGGTCTGCGGGTCTGCGGGTGTGGTGTGTGTGGGTGTGGCGGGTCTGCGGGTCTGCGGGTCGGCGGGTCTGCGGGTGTGGTGTGTGTGGGTGTGGCGGGTCTGCGGGTCTGCGGGTCGGCGGGTCTGCGGGTGTGGTGTGTGTGGGTGTGGCGGGTCTGCGGGTCTGCGGGTCTGCGGGTCTGCGGGTGTGGTGTGTGTGGGTGTGGCGGGTCTGCGGGTCTGCGGGTCGGCGGGTCTGCGGGTGTGGTGTGTGTGGGTGTGGCGGGTCTGCGGGTCTGCGGGTCTGCGGGTGTGGTGTGTGTGGGTGTGGCGGGTCTGCGGGTCTGCGGGTCTGCGGGTCTGCGGGTCTGCGGGTCTGCGGGTCTGCGGGTCTGCGGGTGTGGTGTGTGTGGGTGTGGCGGGTCTGCGGGTCTGCGGGTCTGCGGGTGTGGTGTGTGTGGGTGTGGCGGGTCTGCGGGTCTGCGGGTCGGCGGGTCTGCGGGTGTGGTGTGTGTGGGTGTGGCGGGTCTGCGGGTCTGCGGGTCTGCGGGTCTGCGGGTGTGGTGTGTGTGGGTGTGGCGGGTCTGCGGGTCTGCGGGTCTGCGGGTCTGCGGGTCTGCGGGTGTGGTGTGTGTGGGTGTGGCGGGTCTGCGGGTCTGCGGGTCTGCGGGTCTGCGGGTCTGCGGGTGTGGTGTGTGTGGGTGTGGCGGGTCTGCGGGTCTGCGGGTCGGCGGGTCTGCGGGTGTGGTGTGTGTGGGTGTGGCGGGTCTGCGGGTCTGCGGGTCTGCGGGTGTGGTGTGTGTGGGTGTGGCGGGTCTGCGGGTCTGCGGGTCTGCGGGTCTGCGGGTCTGCGGGTCTGCGGGTCTGCGGGTCTGCGGGTGTGGTGTGTGTGGGTGTGGCGGGTCTGCGGGTCTGCGGGTCGGCGGGTCTGCGGGTGTGGTGTGTGTGGGTGTGGCGGGTCTGCGGGTCTGCGGGTCTGCGGGTCTGCGGGTCTGCGGGTCTGCGGGTCTGCGGGTCTGCGGGTCTGCGGGTTTGCGGGTTTGCGGGTTTGCGGGTTTACGGGTTACTCTCTGTATATTACCGCGTTTCAGGTAGCTAAGCCGGCATCTAGTTGCGGGTGTGGCGGGTCTGCGGGTCTGCGGGTCTGCGGGTCTGCGGGTCTGCGGGTGTGGTGTGTGTGGGTGTGGCGGGTCTGCGGGTCTGCGGGTCTGCGGGTCTGCGGGTCTGCGGGTCTGCGGGTCTGCGGGTCTGCGGGTGTGGTGTGTGTGGGTGTGGCGGGTCTGCGGGTCTGCGGGTCTGCGGGTCTGCGGGTCTGCGGGTCGGCGGGTCTGCGGGTGTGGTGTGTGTGGGTGTGGCGGGTCTGCGGGTCTGCGGGTCTGCGGGTGTGGTGTGTGTGGGTGTGGCGGGTCTGCGGGTCTGCGGGTCGGCGGGTCTGCGGGTGTGGTGTGTGTGGGTGTGGCGGGTCTGCGGGTCTGCGGGTCTGCGGGTCTGCGGGTCTGCGGGTGTGGTGTGTGTGGGTGTGGCGGGTCTGCGGGTCTGCGGGTCGGCGGGTCTGCGGGTCTGCGGGTCTGCGGGTCGGCGGGTCTGCGGGTGTGGTGTGTGTGGGTGTGGCGGGTCTGCGGGTCTGCGGGTCTGCGGGTCTGCGGGTCTGCGGGTCTGCGGGTCTGCGGGTCTGCGGGTGTGGTGTGTGTGGGTGTGGCGGGTCTGCGGGTCTGCGGGTCTGCGGGTGTGGTGTGTGTGGGTGTGGCGGGTCTGCGGGTCTGCGGGTCGGCGGGTCTGCGGGTGTGGTGTGTGTGGGTGTGGCGGGTCTGCGGGTCTGCGGGTCGGCGGGTCTGCGGGTGTGGTGTGTGTGGGTGTGGCGGGTCTGCGGGTCTGCGGGTCGGCGGGTCTGCGGGTCTGCGGGTCTGCGGGTCTGCGGGTCTGCGGGTGTGGTGTGTGTGGGTGTGGCGGGTCTGCGGGTCTGCGGGTCGGCGGGTCTGCGGGTGTGGTGTGTGTGGGTGTGGCGGGTCTGCGGGTCTGCGGGTCTGCGGGTCTGCGGGTGTGGTGTGTGTGGGTGTGGCGGGTCTGCGGGTCTGCGGGTCGGCGGGTCTGCGGGTGTGGTGTGTGTGGGTGTGGCGGGTCTGCGGGTCTGCGGGTCTGCGGGTCTGCGGGTCTGCGGGTGTGGTGTGTGTGGGTGTGGCGGGTCTGCGGGTCTGCGGGTCGGCGGGTCTGCGGGTCTGCGGGTCTGCGGGTCGGCGGGTCTGCGGGTGTGGTGTGTGTGGGTGTGGCGGGTCTGCGGGTCTGCGGGTCTGCGGGTCTGCGGGTGTGGTGTGTGTGGGTGTGGCGGGTCTGCGGGTCTGCGGGTCGGCGGGTCTGCGGGTCTGCGGGTCTGCGGGTCTGCGGGTCTGCGGGTCTGCGGGTGTGGTGTGTGTGGGTGTGGCGGGTCTGCGGGTCTGCGGGTCTGCGGGTCTGCGGGTCTGCGGGTCTGCGGGTGTGGTGTGTGTGGGTGTGGCGGGTCTGCGGGTCTGCGGGTCGGCGGGTCTGCGGGTCTGCGGGTGTGGTGTGTGTGGGTGTGGCGGGTCTGCGGGTCTGCGGGTCTGCGGGTCTGCGGGTCGGCGGGTCTGCGGGTGTGGTGTGTGTGGGTGTGGCGGGTCTGCGGGTCTGCGGGTCTGCGGGTCTGCGGGTCGGCGGGTCTGCGGGTGTGGTGTGTGTGGGTGTGGCGGGTCTGCGGGTCTGCGGGTCTGCGGGTCTGCGGGTGTGGTGTGTGTGGGTGTGGCGGGTCTGCGGGTCTGCGGGTCGGCGGGTCTGCGGGTGTGGTGTGTGTGGGTGTGGCGGGTCTGCGGGTCTGCGGGTCTGCGGGTCTGCGGGTGTGGTGTGTGTGGGTGTGGCGGGTCTGCGGGTCTGCGGGTCGGCGGGTCTGCGGGTGTGGTGTGTGTGGGTGTGGCGGGTCTGCGGGTCTGCGGGTCTGCGGGTCTGCGGGTCTGCGGGTCTGCGGGTGTGGTGTGTGTGGGTGTGGCGGGTCTGCGGGTCTGCGGGTCGGCGGGTCTGCGGGTCTGCGGGTCTGCGGGTCGGCGGGTCTGCGGGTGTGGTGTGTGTGGGTGGGCGGGTCTGCGGGTCTGCGGGTCTGCGGGTCTGCGGGTGTGGTGTGTGTGGGTGTGGCGGGTCTGCGGGTCTGCGGGTCTGCGGGTCTGCGGGTGTGGTGTGTGTGGGTCTGCGGGTCGGCGGGTCTGCGGGTCTGCGGGTCTGCGGGTCTGCGGGTCTGCGGGTCTGCGGGTGTGGTGTGTGTGGGTGTGGCGGGTCTGCGGGTCTGCGGGTCTGCGGGTCTGCGGGTCTGCGGGTGTGGTGTGTGTGGGTGTGGCGGGTCTGCGGGTCTGCGGGTCGGCGGGTCTGCGGGTCTGCGGGTGTGGTGTGTGTGGGTGGGCGGGTCTGCGGGTCTGCGGGTCTGCGGGTCTGCGGGTGTGGTGTGTGTGGGTGTGGCGGGTCTGCGGGTCTGCGGGTCTGCGGGTCTGCGGGTCTGCGGGTGTGGTGTGTGTGGGTGTGGCGGGTCTGCGGGTCTGCGGGTCGGCGGGTCTGCGGGTCTGCGGGTGTGGTGTGTGTGGGTGTGGCGGGTCTGCGGGTCTGCGGGTCTGCGGGTCTGCGGGTCTGCGGGTCGGCGGGTCTGCGGGTGTGGTGTGTGTGGGTGTGGCGGGTCTGCGGGTCTGCGGGTCTGCGGGTCTGCGGGTCTGCGGGTCTGCGGGTCTGCGGGTCTGCGGGTCTGCGGGTCTGCGGGTCTGCGGGTCTGCGGGTCTGCGGGTCTGCGGGTCTGCGGGTCTGCGGGTCTGCGGGTCTGCGGGTCTGCGGGTCTGCGGGTCTGCGGGTGTGGTGTGTGTGGGTGTGGCGGGTCTGCGGGTCTCCGGGTCTGCGGGTCTGCGGGTGTGGTGTGTGTGGGTGTGGCGGGTCTGTGGCGGGTTTGCGGGTTTGCGGGTTTGTGGCAAATGATGGCAAATGATGGCAAATGATGGCAAATCATGGCAAATTATGGCAAATGATGGCAAATGATGGCAAATCATGGCAAATGATGGCAAATCATGGCAAATCATGGCAAATGATGGCAAATGATGGCAAATGATGGCAAATGATGGCAAATCATGGCAAATCATGGCAAATTATGGCAAATGATGGCAAATGATGGCAAATGATGGCAAATGATGGCAAATGATGGCAAATGATGGCAAATGATGGCAAATCATGGCAAATCATGGCAAATCATGGCAAATTATGGCAAATGATGGCAAATCATGGCAAATGATGGCAAATCATGGCAAATGATGGCAAATGATGGCAAATGATGGCAAATCATGGCAAATGATGGCAAATCATGGCAAATCATGGCAAATGATGGCAAATGATGGCAAATGATGGCAAATGATGGCAAATGATGGCAAATGATGGCAAATGATGGCAAATGATGGCAAATCATGGCAAATCTTGGCAAATTATGGCAAATGATGGCAAATGATGGCAAATGATGGCAAATCATGGCAAATCATGGCAAATTATGGCAAATGATGGCAAATGATGGCAAATGATGGCAAATGATGGCAAATGATGGCAAATGATGGCAAATGATGGCAAATCATGGCAAATCATGGCAAATCATGGCAAATTATGGCAAATGATGGCAAATCATGGCAAATGATGGCAAATCATGGTAAATCCCAAGTTAGCCATAAAACTGATATCCAAAAAAAATTTACAATGTTCGGAAATTTTGAACAGTATTTATGTGGGGTGGTTTTTGGGCCCAAAATATCAACACAGTGTCTCCACTGGGGAAATTGCGTCAATTAAGGTGGGATAAGTGCTATGTGGCGAAAAAGATCGAAAATTTTGAAATTTGTTCACTACAGTGGGAAAATAGTGCAAATCATGGCAAAGCATGGCAAATCATGGCAAATCATGGCAAATGATGGCAAATGATGGCAAATGATGGCAAATGATGGCAAATCATGGCAAAATATGGCAAATGATGGCAAATGATGGCAAATGATGGCAAATCATGGCAAATTATGGCAAATGATGGCAAATGATGGCAAATGATGGCAAATCATGGCAAATCATGGCAAATTATGGCAAATGATGGCAAAACATGGCAAATGATGGCAAATCATGGCAAATCATGGCAAATCCTGGCAAAACAATGCAAATGATGGCAAATCCTGGCAAATGATGGCAAATGATGGCAAATCATGGCAAAACATGGCAAATGATGGCAAATGATGGCAAATGATGGCAAATCATGGCAAATCATGGTAAATCCCAAGTTAGCCATAAAACTGATAGCCAAAAAAAATTTACAATGTCGGAAATTTTGAACAGTATTTATGTGGGGTGGTTTTTGGGCCCAAAATATCAACACAGTGTCTCCACTGGGGAAATTGCGTCAATTTAAGTGGGATAAGTGCTATGTGGCGAAAAAGATCGAAAATTTTGAACTTTGTTCACTACAGTGGGAAAATAGTGCAAATCATGGCAAAGCATGGCAAATCATGGCAAATCATGGCAAATGATGGCAAATGATGGCAAATGATGGCAAATCATGGCAAATTATGGCAAATGATGGCAAATGATGGCAAATGATGGCAAATCATGGCAAATCATGGCAAATGATGGCAAATGATGGCAAATGATGGCAAATCATGGCAAATCATGGCAAATTATGGCAAATGATGGCAAATGATGGCAAATGATGGCAAATCATGGCAAATTATGGCAAATGATGGCAAATGATGGCAAATGATGGCAAATGATGGCAAATCATGGCAAATTATGGCAAATGATGGCAAATGATGGCAAATGATGGCAAATCATGGCAAATCATGGCAAATTATGGCAAATGATGGCAAAACATGGCAAATGATGGCAAATCATGGCAAAACATGGCAAATGATGGCAAATCATGGCAAATCATGGCAAATCATGGCAAATCATGGTAAATCCCAAGTTAGCCATAAAACTGATATCCAAAAAAAATTTACAATGTTCGGAAATTTTGAACAGTATTTATGTGGGGTGGTTTTTGGGCCCAAAATATCAACACAGTGTCTCCACTGGGGAAATTGCGTCAATTTAAGTGGGATAAGTGCTATGTGGCGAAAAAGATCGAAAATTTTGAAATTTGTTCACTACAGTGGGAAAATAGTGCAAATCATGGCAAAGCATGGCAAATCATGGCAAATCATGGCAAATGATGGCAAATGATGGCAAATGATGGCACATGATGGCAAATCATGGCAAATTATGGCAAATGATGGCAAATGATGGCAAATGATGGCAAATGATGGCAAATCATGGCAAATCATGGCAAATTATGGCAAATGATGGCAAATTATGGCAAATGATGGCAAATCATGGCAAATCATGGCAAATTATGGCAAATGATGGCAAAACATGGCAAATGATGGCAAAACATGGCAAATGATGGCAAATCATGGCAAATCATGGCAAATCCTGGCAAAACAATGCAAATGATGGCAAATCCTGGCAAATGATGGCAAATGATGGCAAATCATGGCAAAACATGGCAAATGATGGCAAATCATGGCAAATCATGGCAAATCATGGCAAATCATGGCAAATCATGGTAAATCCCAAGTTAGCCATAAAACTGATATCCAAAAAATATTTACAATGTTCGGAAATTTTGAACAGTATTTATGTGGGGTGGTTTTTGGGCCCAAAATTTCAACACAGTGTCTCCACTGGGGAAATTGCGTCAATTTAAGTGGGATAAGTGCTATGTGGCGAAAAAAATCGAAAATTTTGAAATTTGTTCACTACAGTGGGAAAATAGTGCAAATCATGGCAAATCATGGCAAAGCATGGCAAATGATGGCAAATCATGGCAAATCATGGCAAATGATGGCAAATGATGGCAAATCATGGCAAATCATGGCAAATTATGGCAAATGATGGCAAATCATGGCAAATGATGGGAAATCATGGCAAATGATGGCAAATCATGGCAAAGCATGGCAAATGATGGCAAATCCTGGCAAATGATGGGAAATCATTGACACTCCGTGACACTTTTCAGAACACTTCTGATACTGATGCCCCTGAAGTTGTAGAGACCTCAGTCGCTGGAGTGAATACGCTTCTACCCGATGTGAGCAGCTTGCAGGCTACTCACAAAAATATTCTTGGGGATCACATTGCAATGGTGGTGGTGATGGAGTACCAGAAGAGGGGTCTGCCTCATGCTAATGCAATTCTTTGGAACAACAACAGAACATCACCGAAGAATCCTTTAAATGTGGGTCACATCGTACAACTCCCTGGACCAGCACACCCAAACCTCTACAAAGCTTTCAGTCAGTATCTGATGAACAACAGGTGGATGGTTCATTACAATCTTCTCCTGAAATATCGGCGCCACAGAAACAATGAGGAAGTGCGCGGGGTCCTTGTTGTTAAGTATTTGTTTAAATACTTATTCAAGGGTGAGCCTGTGACAGGTCTATTGATGCAATGATTTGTGTGGTAGAGTTGTGAACATTAAGGATAAAATAAGAAAACAAATAAAAAATAGCGATAAGTGGGGAGATGTCTTTGTGGGCTTGCGGGTTTGCGGGTTTTTTTGTCTCAGTTAATTTTTGTTTTTGCAAAGGAAATCTCTTGTGATGAAGAAAACATTATTTTTGGGGAGTTTGTTGTTAATTGCATAAAAAGAAAAGAAAAAAAGAAAAAGAAAAAGATAAAAGTTGAAGTGAAGTTACAATTACTGGCAGTAAAGCAAATAAAAAACTTCAACACCAAAACACAGTTCAAATGATCTAAGAAGTGTTTATTTTTCTATTTTAAATTGTTTTTTGTTTGGGTTTGTATTGGATACTTCTTCCCAGCCGGAGAGAAATCTCTTGTGATGAAGAAAACATTGTTTTTGGGGAGTTTGTTGTTGATTGCATAAAAAAAAAGGGAAAAAAAGAAAAAGAGAAAAGGTGTATCTACATTTATCAGAGCAAACCCGCAAACAAAATAACATATGGGGTGTCACAGTTTTTGTTTTTTTTTATTCATTGTTTTTAGTGCCTGCTTCCGTCAGAGGTGTTTGTCAAAAATGAAATATGTCAACAAAAACAAAGAACACTTTAAATTTCATTTTTTACTACTAGTAAAGTAATTTTACGCTTCCAAAACACACACACTACCTCAGTCAATCATACACATATTCATACACAAAAAAAATGCCCAAAACCCAAAGGCAACAGCTGAAGCACGACATTGACACGTTTTTGGACCTTCCTGTCACAGCTGGCCCTATAGAGCTAGCCCTGCACAAGGCAGTGGTGGCTGTCCTCTACTGCGGAGGAATTAATGAATCCGTGTGTGCAACACTGCAATCCACTGCAATGACAAGTGACGATTATGGTGCCACATTCGAGTACAAGATCGGCGGGAAGCAAAAAAGATTCTCAATTCCAGTGGGAACTCCGGCTTACGATGCCGTTCACAACTATGTGAGCGTGCGTACGGGGTTCAAAAGCCCCTACTTCTTCCTGGAATGTGACGCCACAAAATGCTTTCTGAGAGACAGGAGGATGCCAGTGAAAGCAGTGCGCATGATCCTGCAAAGAATGGCTGTTACCGTAGGAACTAATCCTGCAGGGTACCGTCTAAGCGACCTCCGCATGATGAGCATGACGCGCAGGCCGTACTAAATATTTTTTTCTACCATGTCATCTCTCTCTTTAAATAAAAGAAATAGCAATACGTTTGTGGGGTGTGGGTTTCTAGGGTTTCGGGTTTTTTCGTAGTAGTAGTATTTTAAAGTGTCTTCAATATTTTGGTAGTAGTAGTATTTTAAATCGTCTTGAATTTTTTGGTAGTGGTAGTATGCAGGTATTTTAAAACATCTTCAATCCGAAAAAAAAGAGCAATAAAAACAAAACAAAAAAAAAGAGAAAAATGTCACAACAAAAACAAAGAAAAGAATCTATATATTTTTTTCCTTTTTTACAAAACATTTTACCCCTCCCAAATGACACACATCACAACAGAGTAGTAACAATATGTTAGAGTAAAATGAAATGGAAAAGGTGAGACAGCATATTAGATAGTTGTAATCTAACATAATTACGCTTCAGGCACACCAGCCTGCTATCACACACACCAGCTAGATAACGATGGTTGCTCACTTCTCGTGCGGGTTTGCGGGTTTGCGGGTTTGCGGGTTTGCGGGTTTGCGGGTTTGCGGGTTTGCGGGTTTGCGGGTTTGCGGGTTTGCGGGTTTGCGGGTTTGCGGGTTTGCGGGTTTGCGGGTTTGCGGGTTTGCGGGTTTGCGGGTTTGCGGGTTTGCGGGTTTGCGGGTTTGCGGGTTTGCGGGTTTGCGGGTTTGCGGGTTTGCGGGTTTGCGGGTTTGCGGGTTTGCGGGTTTGCGGGTTTGCGGGTTTGCGGGTTTACGGGTTTGCGGGTTTACGGGTTTGCGGGTTTACGGGTTTGCGGGTTTGCAGGTTTGCGGGTTTACGGGTTTTTTCTCTTTTATGTACTTGGTCTTTTTTTGTATTTTTTTTTTTTTTTTTTTTTTTTTTTTTTTTTTTTTTTTGGTGTTGTTCAACTTAGCCCTAGGCTCGCTTTTTTTATCTACATCCAGTGACAGAGGGGGTACTTACTAGTCAAGCGAGTATGTAAACAGCTAGATGTCCAGACAAGGGCACTTTACTATTGTACTGGCAAGACAGTGCCTGAAAACACAGTTAGGGGCACTAAAATAGAAAACATGTGGGACAATTACAACCAACACTTCCCTGTGGGTGCATACTCCGCTCTGTGCCTGGTGCCCTCCCAATCATGAGACATCTCCTCCGCGTAGGGCTGGGGGTCATCACGCTTGCGCTTCCGCGTCCCGGGTTCGTCCACCTTCGCCATGTCGTCATCTGGCGCGTTGGGGTCCACGAGGATTTTTTTTTTTTTTTTTTTTGTACTTGGATTAGTTTTTTATGAGAATAGAAAGGAAAAAGGAAGAAATGGAGAAGACAATAAAGACAATAAAATGAACAGGGAATGGAAAAGGAAAAAGGAAATGGAAAAAGGAAAAGGAAAAAATGATGACCAAAAATGGTCGGTGTTTCAAGTTTTGTATAAAAGGCGGGCGAAGAGTACGGTAGAGCCAACAGAGTTTTATACAAAACAAGAAACTGCATTATGTGTTTGTTTTTTATTCTTTTTGATCAATTTGAATACACAGGCGTCACACTTCTGGGGCAAAAAAAGGAAAAAAAGAAGACCTAATCCTCCTTACTTAAAAGAAGGGAAGGGAGAATAAAAAACACATTGCCTTTGCTTTGTTGTCTGCAGAATGGTTTGTTTTAGTGCCTCCCCTGGAAAAAGAAAAATGGATTCCACTTGGTAAAAATAGCACACCTGTTGAACACACGTCAGGCCAGGAACAGAAGAAAAGCAAACGCTTCCACGAATGGAAGCAAAAGTAAAGTGTGGTGAAAAAACCCTTTTGGCCAAGGTGGTCTTGACTCTGGGATCCAAACACCGCGGCGCGCTCTCAGATACGCCTCCTGGCAGGTAAATGTCATTTTTCTCTTTTTTGTACTTGGACTAGTTTTTTATGAGAATAGAAAGGAAAAAGGAAGAAATGGAGAAGACAATAAAGACAATAAAATGAACAGGAAATGGAAAAGGAAAAAGGAAATGGAAAAATGAAAAGGAAAAAATGATGACCAAAAATGGTCGGTGTTTCAAGTTTTGTATAAAAGGCGGGCGAAGAGTACGGTAGAGCCAACAGAGTTTTATACAAAACAAGAAACTGCATTATGTGTTTGTTTTTTATTCTTTTTGATCAATTTGAATACACAGGCGTCACACTTCTGGGGCAAAAAAAGGAAAAAAAGAAGACCTAATCCTCCTTACTTAAAAGAAGGGAAGGGAGAATAAAAAACACATTGCCTTTGCTTTGTTGTCTGCAGAATGGTTTGTTTTAGTGCCTCCCCTGGAAAAAGAAAAATGGATTCCACTTGGTAAAAATAGCACACCTGTTGAACACACGTCAGGCCAGGAACAGAAGAAAAGCAAACGCTTCCACGAATGGAAGCAAAAGTAAAGTGTGGTGAAAAAACCCTTTTGGCTAAGGTGGCCTTGACTCTGTCTACAAACTTTGGGGATGAATGAAAAAATGACACTGAATAAATAACAGAGAGTGGGCGGGTAAGCCACTTCTCCGAGCTAAACACAAAGTAAACACCCTCCACCCATCTGATCCCGCCCACAAACACAAACAATCACGACAGAAACCAAGACAGGCAGAGGATGACCAGGGTAGGTTTTACTTGAACAGCGAACCTCTGCCTTGATACTTCACACGCTCAGCAGACAAGTTGCCACAACTCTCCAGACCTGCTGCAAAACAGGCCTGCACCTTTCACCGCATTTCGCTTCGTGCCCCTCATCTGGCGCACTACTGACGGGGGACGCCCCATGTAGGCACATCGGTAGGATTTCGTCTTAACATAGTTTTTTGTGTAAAAAAAAAATGAACCCCTGTAAAAAAAAAATGAACCCCTGTAAATGTCAGCTGGTCGCTGGCCACCCTCACCTGGTTCCCCTGTACGCTGCTCGATCACCGGGCCTAGACCAGCACCTGTCGCGGCCTCCCCCAGAGCAAGTTTCAGGGCATCATGCCGGCGGATTCTGCATCCCCTGTGGGAACAGGCGAAGGAGTGGTCCCCATACGCGTCCATCTTAAGTTGCGTCCCCGCACCAGAGCAACAAGAGCAGACGGAGTCCGGCACATGGATGGCCACTCCTTTTTTTTTTTTTTTTTTTTTTTTTTTTTTTTTTGGTGTTGTTCAACTTAGCCCTAGGCTCGCTTTTTTTATCTACATCCAGTGACAGAGGGGGTACTTACTAGTCAAGCGAGTATGTAAACAGCTAGATGTCCAGACAAGGGCACTTTACTATTGTACTGGCAAGACAGTGCCTGAAAACACAGTTAGTGGCACTAAAATAGAAAGCATGTGGGACAACTACAACCAACACTTCCCTGCAAATAAGCAAAAGGGTCGTATGTGAGTGCAATTTTTCCCAAAAGGAAAAGGGGAGGGGATGGGACGGGAGGGTTGCTCTGTCTACCGGTGTAGTTTTATTTTGCTTTGTCTTGGGGAGGGGAGGGGAGGAGAAGGAGGGGATTGAGTGAGCCGTTTCCTCTGTAACACACAAACAAATAAAAAGGAAGTTCCATAATCTTTTTAGTAGTTTTCTTTTTGGTGAAAATTTTTGAGAACTTCAGTAAGTGTGACCTGACCCGACTGACTGACACCCAAAGGGGAAAACAACAATAACGCACAACAAAATCAACAACAACAATGGTGGGTCTCGTGCTTACCTGTGGTGGTTTTGAAAAATGAAAAATTGAAATTGACCTTCACAAGGTAAAAATGAAAAACTAAAGGAGTGAAAAAAGGAACTCAAAGGACAAGAGTTCTGTACAAACTCTACTCTACTGCACAATCTATAAAAGTGGCCCAATGGCTCCTGATGCCACTGGCCTGGCTCTTAGACAGGTCTTCGGACGTCACCGCCGCAAAGGTGGTGCTCTCCAACATGTTGGCGTTGGAGGGGATCGCTGTGAGGTACGCCCCGGACATGGGGAGGAGAAGGGACTTCATGCGGGCACGGTCCCTCGTGCTCAAGGCCAGCATGAGCTTGTCTGCCTGCGCATCAACAATAGCCGCCGAGAGCTTCTGCTGGACAGGGAGCTGGGTGGGCTGGTCTGTGTTGAGTTTGTACTTCAGGTCCACCCTCTCGTTGTAGTCTGAAACAGCATGCTTCCATCTCAGAGCATCCCAGGCGTACTGTGGGTCGAGGGTTTGCGCCAACTGGAAGTTCCCAGCTTGGGACGCAAGAGCTGCTGCCGACCAGTGATCCCGGGTTCTGCGTATCCCTAGACCTCCCATTGCAATGGGGAGGGCAGCCTGGTCCCTGGCGAGCTGCGGAAGGCTACCGTGAGCGTCGTGCAGGAGGGCAGCGAGGCACTTGCCGATCTCCTCGTCGAAAATCCCCAGGTACTTTGTGGCCACCACCGTCACCCCACGCATGTAAAAAGCATAACCTGCACCCCTGCATGAAACGCAGTGTCCTACAGATGGCACGTCCCCTCCACCACCTGCGTGACGAAACGCATCTCGACAGACGCAGGCGAGACAGCAAGCGCCGTGCACGCAACCTCCTTTGCCTCTGCAGCGTTCGAGTCGCGCGGCACCTCCACTGTCGCAGTCACGCCTGACTCTTCCAGCACAAAGGTCACATTCATTGTTTTTTTCTTCTTGCTTGATCTCTGTTAGGAAGAGACGGGGTGTGGGTTGATTTGTGTGTGTTTGTGATATCTCGTTGTGAGTGAATGACTCACAACAATGACAATGGTTCAAGGCTAGCATCCGGATGAGAGCACAAGAAACAAAATATGAATCACAAAGCGCGAAAGTACAGTTGTTGAGTGTTACAAATTAACGAATCAAAATTCCAGACAAGCAATAAGAATAAGAAGTTTTTTTGTGCACCTGAAGTGCCTTCTCAACAGTTAGAGCAGAGGAGAAAGCGGGGAAGTGATGAACAAATGCACTCCTCAGAAACTGTCCTCCGAGGCAGAATCACTCAGCAACCTCTACAACTGGAACTGTCAACGCCACATGGGCGAGAAGGTCTCCTGCAGAAGGTCTCGTGGCTGGGTCAGGTTTGAAGCAATAAAGGAAAAGTCTTGCAAATCTGATGAGGACTCTGGCAATGATGGTGTCTCCCCTGCTTGCGCGGTGAGCATTCTCTTCATGACTTCAGTCTCCGAATCCGACGTCGTCTACATCTCCACATGCCAGCCTGTCTGTGACGTTCTCTTTGCGGGTTTACGGGGGGTGCTGAGGTGACCTTGGTTGACTACAGTTCCCTCATGCTTGACAGTGGGAGATACACAAGGGTTTGTTGACTGGCTAAAAGTGAGCAATAAGGGTCGGGACTTGTCTCCTGAGCTGTGGAGCAAGTGCTTCTCAAGTATTTCTCACGAGACAAATTAAGTTGACGTAATTTTAATTTTTTGCGTTTTGTTTCGACAATGACCTACCAACGCAGATTTCTGTTCACTTTTTTTTACCCCTTTGCTTTTATTTTTTGACATAGACAGAAAAGATCATACGGATATCGATACCAACGAAAATAAAATGAACCAACGAACGCAAACGTGTGTTGGCCCAACATTTTATTTAACAGCAGTCGGGATTTTAAAAACTTGGCTGCATTAGTGTAGAAACCCGAATGAGCTCCACTTTATTTACAACTCTTTTACAAACGCTGTAAAATCTTGAAACCTGAGAGAGACAGTAGTCAAATTATCGTGGCGATCCTATAAAGAGAGGGGGGAAAAATCGGTGAAATATCCCAACCCGGATTGGGTGAGTAACACCCCACAAACCCACAACTCCTTATTGGTGGGTATTTATATTTACAAAAATAAAAAAAATAAAAAACTCCCGGGTGTGCCCTCCAGGTCGTGGGCTGGACCTAAAACTGCATCCGGGGGTCCTTTCGTGGCACTTCCTCCAGAAACCCTGTGAAGGTCTTGGCCTGAGGGTACAAAGTGCTGGGATGGCTAACCCTGGGAAATGAAGGTGGTCACACACTGTGGAGGTACACACCCGATCCCTAATGAGTCAACACTACACCTAGGTGCCGGCCTATTACTCGTCTAGTAGGCAAGGGGGAAGTACAGACACCACCGCAGCCAGGACACCTCCCTGAGGCTCTTTACAATGATGAGAATATTAACCAAAACCCCACACCAAGTGTGACTCTCACTCACACCGCTGGCGGGCACACTTCGGCACGTGCCTGTGAGGGCTGCCCTGATTGATCTTCCCAGTAACTAGCGAATGCTGCCTGAGTATAAAAAAAAAAAAAAACTCCGGTCGTGTTAGTGTAGACACCCCAGGAGCTCCACTACTTTTTTTAGCATCGACACTGGATCTAGGCATCTTCTTTTTTTTTTTTTTTTTTTTTTTTCCTTGCAGCCCCCTCTTCAATTTATTTTGGGTGCTGCATTCCCTCCCCCTCTACCGAGGATGAACTCCACTATAATTTCTTTGAGCTTTTCCTGGTGCTTTTTTGTGCTTTTTTCCCCCCCACTTCAATGTACATTTGCAGCAATACTGAGGTTCTTGTTGACGACGCCAGCCCCATGTCAAAAAAAAAAAAAAAAAAAAAAAAAAAAGAAAAAGAAAAGAAAAGAAAAATGAAGAAGAAGTCGGAACTTGGTAAGACTTGTGTTAGCTAAAATTTGCCTAAATATTTGGATAAAATCTGCCAAATATCACAGAAGGAACCCTGTCAAAAAAGCAGGGACGTGCGACAAGCACATTCGTGGTAGTGGTATGAAGAAACAATTAGGTCAGCCTCCCGTCGCAGCCTACGCCGACTCCAGGTCTCTGTGGGTGATGAATGTTGTTTCAGACAAGATACGTTAGGCCGTTACAAATCCCTACAATCCAGACAGAACCTTTGATGGTTATGCTGCATCAAGGTAGGCACTCTGTTACGCCCACCGAGTGGGTCTCAAATGCCACAAAGGCTGGGTGTAGTATTTGTGTTTTTTCTTGTAATTTGTTGGATTAGTGCAGTGCACTGTATTTCAATTGGATAGAGAGGGATGGCTCTGTGGGAAAACCCCAGCATACCTGCAGTATGGCCCTGAAGGTTCGCTTGTGAGGGACGTCTTTCCCCCCAGTGGGGCAGAGAACTGCCTGCCCACTTGCGAGCCAAGAGGAAGGAGTTCGCGTTTCCCTGCTTTGAGGTGATCCAACACATTCTTCAGTGTTTCGGGCGTCAGGTCTTCATAATAATCGTACGAGAAATGTGGGGGGTTCCTGCAAAGGATGTTGGATTGAAGGGTGGCAACTGCTATCAACACAATATATTAACAGAAAGTTCGGTTTCGTTTTTGACAGGGAGATTTAAAAAAAAAACACGGATTGGGTCAAACAAAAATCCAAAAAAAAAAAAGGATAACGAGGGTTGCTGATAAATTGCCAGTGGAGACCTGCCAGGATGGCAGCTACATTGCTATAATCATAGGGACACAGGGCATGGATGTAACCCATTGTTTGGGTTGCTTCCGACGACGCCGTGTGTTGGGGAAGGGTGGTCATACGAGTAGTCGGACACGACGATCATAGGTGCGTTGACACAGCACCCCATGCACTCCATCTCCCCTAGCGTCATTGTTTTCTCCCCCTCTCCTGCAACGGTGGTCTGGTTGAACCGCTCCACACCCACATGTTCCAAACCAACCTGGATCAGCTCATCTGAACCCACGATCATGCATGGCGTCGTAACACAAAACTGCACATGGAAGTCACCTACGGGTCTCCGGTTGTACATGGCGTAGAAGCTCACTGTTTCGTACACACGCATCGGAGGAACTTCGCAAACCTGAGCAATTTTGTTCATTGCTGAAACAGGTATCCACCCACCGTTCTGCCACTGGGCAAGGTGGAGCAGGGGCATGATCCCGCTTTGTCTGTTCATCTCAGGAAACTTCTGCATTATCACTTTGATTTTTGCGTACGATTCTTCTGTGAAATCCCATGGCACGCGCTCGTTATCTTGCGGGGTATTTGTGTGCTGTTGACAAGAAGAGAAGAGAAGGGTGGTAGGCAAAAGGCTGAAGAAAAACGGCCATTCACTGCTTGGTTCATTGTTCATGAATTGTTGCAAGCACATGCCCTTTTTTTTGTCTTGCAAAGAGAAGAAGAAAAAAGCGAACATTTGCCCAATTTGGTGGAAAGCGATTGTCGACCACAAGCACAAAAATACGCCCACTGCCTTCTTCAAAGAGTAAACTAAAGTTGATAACGCAAACGGTCCGTCGGTTAAAGGGGGTAGTGGTGGTGGTGGGGTACATACGTTTGCCCAGGGGACAGAGTAATTCCTCACTGCAACGTTGCCCGTGCTTCGCAAGGTTTGTGTTAGCGCCCTACGCATTGTATTACCTCTGTGTGGCTGTCCTGTGTGGTTCGGTGTCAACAAAAGGAAAAGGGGGATACTGGTGATAAAAGGAGGAGGGATGGGTAAGCTTTGTTCTTGAAGTCTGTTGGCAGTTTGGGGACATGTTTGCCAAATTACCTGAATGCCTCATTGGAAACGGGGAAACCTGGTTGACATTGGGCAATGACAGAAAGAAAACTTGAAATATGGGCGTGCCTCATGCGTGCACACACACCTCTTAAACAACGAAAGAAAGAACGGAAACTTGGAAGATAAACACACAGCTTCAAGAAAAGAAGGGATATCAACGACACGGCAGTCAAAAGCGGACCTCGTTGCGCAACAACCCTGTCCCTGAGATTAAAAGAACGGAAACATGAAAAAAAAAAACTGGGGTGAGTTCTTGCGCTGAACAGTGCACGCTACGAGGTTTTTACTACCTTGGTGCTCAGGTGGCGAGATTGCCACTCTTTGCTCGAAGAACCAATTACCCAACCCATCTCCCACCACCCCCACCCTGCACACAGCACAGCATCCACGAAAGAAGTACCAAACCTGAAAACGGAAATGACGAAAAGGGGCTAGAGGGTTGTTAGAAAGGTGTCGGGTGGTGGGCTCTGAGTGGGATTGAAGAAGTTCGCACGCATGGCCCGCACACACGCATTGCCCGTAGGAGCGCTAAGGCAGGTAGATATCCTCGAGAACCGAGGCACGCTTATGAACACAACCACGTGGAGGTCTTCAAAAGAATATGAGGGGGAAGCACCCACACCAGACACCAGGATCATCCAAAACAAAGGGGGGGGAGGGGGGGGAAAGAAAGTGAAGTTGATATGTGCAAAACGCCTCTGGGACGCAGGCACGCTGACACTCCGCGGGCTATCGAACCCCCGGAGTGTTGCATTTGGGAGTTGCTTACAGGGAAACTGCAAGCAGGCACACAGTCATTTCCCCATAACAAAAAAGAAAAGAAACGAGGCGGAAAAGGGGAAGAGAGAAACCAAGGACAACTCCCAACGGATTATCAAAAAAAAAAAAAAAAAAAAGAGAGAAAAGAAAAGAACGAAAGAAGAAAAGATTGTGAAGATGAACCTAAGCTTCGCGCTGCTTAGTCACCCTTTCAAAAGGCTTTTGCACAAAAAATAAAAAAATGTCGCCAACCCAGAGAGATGACATGGGGGGGGGAAAAAAAGAAGAAGGGGAAGAGATGAACGTGCCTCCCAACAAGAATGAATGGCGGAGGCGGCATCCTAAGGGACACCACTACTCTTATCGTCGCTTTACTTTTCCAATGATGGGGAGACGGCACCTGCCAATTTATTGGTCAGGCCCTCTGGGTCTTTACCCTCGAACGAGGGGAGCTTTGCTGTGACCAGCACGCAGACCCGAGGTTTGTGCATGTCCTTGAAATCAGTTATAGGTGATTTTTGTGGTTGTGTTCCTGAGTGGCCCCACAGAATATTGCATTGCATGCGGTTGTACATGGAACACCCAGCCCGCCAGGCGACTGTGTTTGTCGGGAAAACAGTTCAAAAGAAAAGCGTTTTAGATTAATCTAAGTCTCTGTGCTTGGTCACCTGAAAGACGCAGACAGGACATTATGTCTGGTGGCAAGGACTATGAGCAAGCATAAAGGCCTGAAGGGAGAGGGGAGGATCCGTAAAACAGAATGACAAATACATAACGCACCAACACAACAAAAGGCTGCCCTCTGCCTTATGGATATTCCTTTTTTAACAAAAGGTGGCTCTATTCGATTACGTGCAGACACCCGAGGGATGCAGGACGTGCAAAAAGTGAAGGTAAGAATGCAAACGACACTGGGACGCAGGCGCTGACGCTCTGCGATCACACCCCCGGAGTGTTGCACTAGGTCAAGCATGTCCTTAAATCCGGGAAAAATCAGGATTTTTCTGATTTTTAAATCTCAAAATTTTCTTATAGAAAAAAAAATTTTCGCGCTGCGCGCGAAAATTTTTCGCGCACAACAGGAGAAGATATTTATTTGTTGTTGTAGGCCTGCAGTCGGGGTGGTACATTTTTCTCCCCACCACAGTTGGGTGATCTATGATCGTCTCCGTGGGACACGTAACAGGCTGTGAGAGCTTGTGAGAGCTTACTGAGAGTTAGTGAGAGTTAGTGAGAGCTAGTGGGAGCTGTGGGAGCTTACGTATGTACAGTGCCTTATCCAAGAATCAGATTTGAAGATTTTTGGGGTCAGTTTGTGTTTCCCCCAAGATGTTTTTCAGTTCTGACTAGCGAAGACATTGGGTACATAGGGAACTGTATTTTCTTTTCCTTTTGCGGAGCAAAAGGAATAACACAAAATGGCGCCGCAGGCGAAAAAAAAATAGGGTACGGTGTAAAATGTAGCTTTTTACACTACAGAGTCAGTCAACGAACCCTTTTTTGCGGAGCAAAAAAGTAATAAATAATGGCGCCGCAGGCAAAAAAAATTAGGGGACAGCCTGGGATTTCACGGTGCGGTCAGTAACTCAGTTCCCCAGGGTACTCCCGTGGTTCAACCACTGTTCTACCAGGAAATTATTCTGACCTCCCTAAAAAAGACACTGCCCCATATCCATATGAAAATTTTTTCACCGGCAAAAATAAAATTTTCTTATAAAATTTTCTTATAGAAAATCCTGAATCCTAAATCCGATTTAGAGGACAGCATGCACTAGGTTTAAAAAAAAAAAAAAAAATGCACTACATAGTGTTGTCCGCAACAGGGTCTGTTATTTCACACATTTATGGTTCACCGTAGCCCTCCGTAAGAACAGGACTGTGCCGTGGGCACCTTGCAGGCTTGGTTATCCCTACACCTGCCACCCATACTGGAAACCCCTCTCAACGGCGTCTGTGTAGCCTCTCGACCTATGAGAACAGAGCCCAGTCCATAGGGAAGTCCCGCTCTATCTCGCACTTCTGTTCTTGTGTCAGCTTCTCCCCGACAGGCACCTTCATCAGATCTACCATGGTCAGCGAGCGCCGCTCAGTGGCGATTTCCATAATACCATCGTACGTGACGATGTTGAGGCCATGTGCCATGATGTGCCGTATGTCCACAAGGTGCTTCGCAATGCTCGACCACACAGCGCTGGTAAGCCCCGAACAGCTACCGATGCCCAGGGTCTGGATGTTGCAACACGCAATCATGATGTCCCCAAGGATGTCATCCGTCACGTCGGTGTGCCCACCCAAGCCAAGCAGCTTCAGGTTTCCACCAAACACCCTGACCGCCTCAAGCACCGCAGACGGGGATATTCTCTTGCTCGGATAACAGAGGTCCAGTTTCGTGATGTTGGGGCACCCCAGTGCAAGCGTCTGCAGTGCAGCATCCGAGATGCGGGAGCAGCTGACGTTCAGTACACGCAGGTTTGCGCAGCGCGAGAGTGCGCGTATCGCAGAGTCGCCGACGGAGGTTGCACGCAGGTTGACCTCCTCCAGCATCACGTTCTCGCGCAGCATCTCCAGTGCCGCAGAGTCGTTCACACACCGGCAGTTGCTCAGGTTCACAGAAAGCAGCCCCATGCACTTTCCGAGCGAGGTCAGGCTCTCGCGGTTGACCCACACAAACCCAGGCACGGCAAGGTGCTCCAACGTGCCGCTGCACGCAGCCGTGATCTGCCGCAGCACTGCGTTCACCTCGTGCGACTCGTAGAAGGCAAAGTCAGGCCCTGAGCGCACAAGGTCTGCCAGCTCGGCGGCCCACCCGATGGAGAGACTGCGCAGGTGTGCGGGGGTGTGCTGCAGGAGGGCAGGCAGCACGACGTTCTCATCGCACCCACGCAGGTCGAGTGTTGTGATGTTCGTGCACAGCTGCAGGATCTCTGCCAGCGGCGGCGACGACGGGCAGTTGACGAGACGCAGCGTTGCCAGGCGTGGTGCTGCCATGTCGACACACCGCGACGCTTTCAAGAAGTCCTCTGGGATGCGCATGTTCGAGAGCGAGAGCTCCTCCAGCGTGCTGCGGGAGGACTTAAGCATGCTCAGCAGGAGGCGGGTCACTGTTGCGGGGTCTTCCCAGACAACCTTTGTCAGGATCACACGCGTGAGGGGGCGTCCCGAGCGGAAGAGCGACGAGAGCGTCGACACTGTGCAGGGCGTGGGCGCGGGGCCTACTGTGCGGAGAAGGCTGGGCGTGACCTCGCGCACACCTACCCACATCTCTGCCACCGTGCGGAAGCTGCGAGCCACTGCGCCGCTGCGGAAGCGCTCCACAAGGTCGAGGTAGGACATCACCTCAGAGAGCACGTTCACGTTGAGCAGGCATGCTGCCACATCGGTGGTGGGTGCCATGCCTTGTGCAGGTGGGTGGGGGTGGTCTTGGTGTGGGTAGTTCTGCCCGCACACCTCGTCACAGCATATGGGGTACGTACAACCAATGGGGTGGGGGAAGGGGAAGAGGAAGAGGGGGAGGGGTGTGTGTGAACGGGTTGACTATGCGCTTGTGTGTGTGGTTCTGTGTCGTGTGGTATGAGAGCAGAGGAGAGGCGGGGTGAAACAGTAGAAGAATTGCGATAAAAGCCTTTCAGACGACTCTAAGCCTGTCGTACGTCAGCCACCTCGATCAAAATCTTATAGAGATACAGAGGAGGAGGATTGGGGCAGGTAGGTAGGTAGGCGGGCGTTGAGAACAGAATTTTGAAGGAAGGAAAAATGCGGAAAACAATTTCTGCGACGCTGTGGCTTTTATTTTGCTTTTTGTTTCGTATCCTTCAGCTTTTTTTAAAATTACTTTTTTTTTTTGTGGCAAAACCCACGTAATGTGAGTCGCGATACTACCTCATACCCCAATGACAATTAAACTCTAAAACCCCTCATACGTTATATTCCCTGTACATAGGGAAAGAGAGATCGCACTTTAAATGAATGTACCTCACATCTGGGGGGAAAAGGGAATAAAAGACAGACAGAAATCTTGGCAGATTGACTGGGACTCCTGTGCAAACGCAACTCTGAATCTAGAGGTGCGGGAACAGGATCATGGCTACCCACTGCCACTCGGATCTCCCCTTGGCATACTTGAGCATCTGAGTGTTTTGCTTATCTGAACATTTGAGCCCACCCTTGGGGTGCACAAACCTGCAAAGCAGTGAGCCACTTCCCTGCGTGACAGGGATAGCAACACACCCCCTTTGCAGGTATCGAACGAAATCAACTTTGACACATCACACTGTTCTTTACTATCATATCGACACACATCACTTAAGGTAAAGATCTGTGCTCAATGTCGTCTGAAGGCTATGTACTACAGAAGGTTTAAAAAAAAAAAAAAAAGGTTTTTTTGATAATCTGACAACGGCAGCCACCGTACAAAGTGGTCTGCGAGCAGTTAGTTTTTGGTTGTTTTGTTTTGTTTTTGAAGAGAAAAAAAAAAAAAAAAAATGGGGGAGAGAGAAGAAGAGGGGATGTGAAACGAGAGATATCCGTGCAAAGGGTGCCTGACTCTCTTCACATAGAGTCAGGCAATATCACTTTCGACACGGGTCTCCCTGATTACTAAGGAAAGATGCATGGGGTGTTTTTCCCCCCTTTTTTGTTTGTTTGTCAGTCCTGTTCACGCTCTTCGTTCAAGCCAGAAACGTTAACTTAAGCTTTGGTACAGAGGCCCGTGCGATAAACGGTGCAATGAGCGACTAGCGTTCCACCTCAAATGGTGGTCACATTTTGAACACACTTCCCTTTCAGCATTCAAACAACACACCAGTGGGACAAGTAGGTGGCACACGTTGCTTGTCACAGGGGGGGTTCTTTCATATCGCAGATCCGGTGTGCGGTTCCTTAGGCCCCAACTGTCTTTCACCACAGCAAGTACATTGCTGGGGCAGGGAGGGCTCGTTCAATCTGAATTTTTCGACGAAAAAGGGCGTGCAAGGTGGAGCGATTGACCCACAAAGGTGGCACACAAAAAAAAGGGGGAGGGTTTTATTAGGTGACACTGAGTCTCTCGTCTCTCTCCTTACCAATAATCACCTAGAAACCCATGAGAGAGGGAGTGGGGTATAAAAACGAACCGAATCCATCTTACCTCAGATTCACCTTTAAAAAAAATACAACATTTTTTTTTTCAAAATACACAAAAAAAAGAAAGGGTAACCCTACACGATACGAAGGTTGGCTTCCCTTTTTTTGTCCTATAATGGTGTTGTTGCTGTTTTTTTTTGTTTGTTTTTTTTTTTTTGTTTTTTTGTTTTTTTTTTTGTCCGGCTTATTTTTCTTTCTCTTTCTGTTGTATCGACAATCACCCACCAAAGAAGTGGGTCTCCTGCACTCAAATATCACCCAAAGGCTCGGAAACTGACAGACAGAACACCTCATCCCTGCTTCATATAGCGAAGTGTCGCAAAAGATGACATATTAGGAACTCTGGTCTTGCCGTTGTTTTTGCCATGATGCACTTTTTTTTTTCATCTTTTTTTATAAAAAAATTTGGTAAAAAAAAATCCCCATCAAGGGAACAGTAATGATTGTTGAGAATCAGTTATTTTATTCTATTCTGTTTTTGCTGGACTCTTTTTTTTCATAATATTACTTTGTGTGTACCCACACAGAGAGAGGGAAGGGGAAAACAAGAGGACTGACAGTATACCATTATATAGGGACGGAAACAGCTGCACCAGGGCGGCCTATGAGTGACAACATGAAGGCTAGGGACGGGGACCGTACCCTTTTTGAGGGTTGCAGATGGATGAGATAAAAAAAGGGGGGGATTATATAAAGATGGCCCTAAGCCTGTTGTAGCTTAGTCACCTGAAAAAAACAAAAATATTTAAAAAAAAAAAAAAGAAAGGTTTATAAGATGAACCAGCCTCTCGTTGCTTAGTCACCTTGATCACAAATTGTTATCGAACACCGGTATATAAAAATGGCGGGGTTTGGGGGGGTTTTGGCAAGAACACATAGAAAAGAACAGAACAGAACGGGAAGTCCTTTGGGAATAGCTCCCAGGTAAATAACTACACTGTTCGGAACACCACGCGCTTTCCTCCCCCCACACACACAAGGCCTTCTTGGATACAATTTTATTTCTTTCAAACCCCCAAAAGGCCCGAAAACCGTGTACTATACTATACGGCGGAGGTGGGAGCACAAAAGGGGGGAAGGGGGATTGGTGAAGACTCTCTCTGGTATAGAAGAGTGTGTGTTTCATTTCCAGACATTGTTTGCATACTCGTACAAAGTAAGAAAGCTTTAAACAGGTAACTAATTGGGGAGTGGGGCATGGGCATGCCGGGATTGCGTACCTCTCGAGTGCCGACCCACAGAAACACATGGGGCCATATTCTGCGCAAGAATTGCCCCTATTAGTTATCAGTCAGAAGGCCTGCATCACTCCTCTGAACACAAAGGTGTCCAAGAAGCTATTGCAGGCACCTCTTTCGACTGACCCTCATACGACCCCAGCCTTTGAAAAGCACAAATACCAAGAAGAAAGAATCGGTTGCACCATGCGTCTGTACCTCTCTGTGCACCACTTCTCGTCAGGGTGTTTCCTAATTTTGGAAATTTTCCGGAAAATTCCGACATCCGGAAGCAAATTTTTTCCCAAAAAAAGTGGGTTTTCAGCCCCAAAACATGCCGCAATTGGCATTTCCGGAATCCGTCCGCGCTGTGGTGGGGTCACTTTGCCGAAATGGCCAAGTTCTTGGTTTTGGTCAAAATGAGTGTAAGGTAAAGGGGACCAGGTAAATCCCACAACCCCGAAAACATGAAAATGCTCGAAAACACCGGCATTTGCATTTTCGGAATCCGCCCGTTCTGTGGTGGGGTCACTTTGCCGAAATGGACAAGTTCTTGGTTTTGGTCAAACCCGTCAGTGTAAGGTAAAGGGGGCCAAGTGTTTGCCTGTAGAAACTGGTAGGAACAGGCAGCGCCGCAGGCGCACGGTACCCAACATCGGTGAAAATAAAAATTCCCGAAAACTGCTTTATTTGAATGATTGGAGCGATCCAGAACAGCGAACATACTTTTTTCGGGAAAATACCAAAAAATAAACACTTTAAATACGTCCCTAATTTTTTCCCGCAAATTTTTTCCCTGGCCAATTTTTTCCAAATCCCCGGAAGCGGAAGCAAATTAGGAAACACCCTGCTTCTCGTACAAAAAAAAAAAAAAAAAAAAAAAAAAAAAAAAAAAAAATTGAAAAGACACGGGCAAGGCTTCTCATAGACCTACCCACAGTTGCTTTCACACATACACTCTTCGTTGGTTCTTTCAAAAAAAAAGGATATACTAAAAAGAACTATTGTGGAGCACATCCTTGGGTGTCGACACTGATACAACCAAGTTTTTTGAGAAACACAAAAAGGGGGCGGGTTGGAGTGGCTGAAGGGTGATTCGCACTTCTTGCACACTTTCTGCCCCCCAATTCAGACACACCAGAGGTGTCTACACGTTATCAATTACAGGGTTTCCGCCAAGCCCATATTCGGTGGGGTGATGGTTGATGGTTAGCAATACCCCTGGCGCGCGACGACCGCTTTTGTGGGGGGGAAATTATTGTTTTTTTTGCGGGTCTTTTTTGATGGCCTCCCCAATTTCTGAAACCCCAAATCCTGGCGGAAACCCTGAATTATTCAGAAAAAAAAAATCATAAAAAAGCGAACGACTCTGTGGACGAAGGCGGCAGAAAAAAGAGGGAAGCCCCCCTGAAAGATGAATGTGCCTCGCTGCACACATCTTACACAAAAAATGGAAAGACGACCTCGGAGTCATAGCAATAAGACCACGCGGAACGTAAACAAAGTAACGTTTAAAACACTAAAGTGGGTGCGATACAGGAAAACGGGGGGAAGAGAACCAACACAAGGCAGGTGCGTATGTGTTCTCATTGCATTCAGCCCATACGCATACCAGAAGTGGCACTGTGGGGAAGCGAGGGAATGGTGTGGATGATGAGGCTCCCGCGGTAATCCTTGACTGCGGCATCTAGTGTCGACAGAAGCAAAGCACTGTCAAGAAGTAAAATACTGCAACGCAATCAAGTTTTAAAAAGTAGAAAAATGTGGGGGGGATGTCAGATGAGGCAATTCGTCACCTTGCGGAGGGGGGAGGAGGGCCTGTGATTGTCCAGTTGGAGACTGGCCTTAAAAGCATCTCGCAAAAGACCCTGTGCACACGAAGCCAACAGTAGAAAAGAAAAAGGGGACGTGAACCATGCACGAAGAGTGCACAGGGGGGGAGATGCATCAAGACCATGTGGACGAAGCCGTAGCTGCTTCCGTTTCTTTCGCTTCTCTCGTAGTGGTTGCAGAGGGTGGCAGTGGGCTCGCATTTACTGGTCGAGCCCGCTGCCGCTGACAGGTGCACGCATTCACATGAGGCTGCACGACGAGCGCTTAGTCTGGGGCGTGGCGGGTTCCGGAACAGTCTCGACAGGAGGAATAGACGGCTGCGACGTGCTCGAAGCGTTGCTGTCACTCTCGCCTGACTTCTCCATAAGCTGTGCCTTGCTGAGGACAGTGCCGTCCTCGAGTGTCGTGCTCTCGCCATCCTTCAAGAGCGCAGCCAACTTCGCAAACGACTTCTTGATGCGCGGGTTCAATGCAATCACACGTTTCAGAAGCTCTGCCTTCGTCATCACCGTCCCGTCCTCAAGTGTCGTTGACTCTTCCTCCTTCACAATCGCAGAAAGGTTGTAGAAAGCCTCGCTGTACGTAGGGTCGAGGTGTATCGCACGCTGCAGCAGCGCCGTCTGCGCCATCTCCTGCCCATTGTGCAGTGTCGTTGTGCCGTGCATGGGAAGCATGATTGCAAGGGAGAGGTACGCCTGCTTGAACTCAGGGCTAAGTTCGATAACACGTTTGAACATCTGCTCGCGTGTCACTTCCTCTCCGCTGTCCAGTTTGTAGGTTCCCTGCTTGGGGAGCAGCAGACCCAGGTTGTAGTGCGCCTGTGCAAAGTTTGGGTCGAGCACCACGGCCCGTGCGTAGAGGTCCTCCTTTGTCAGTGTTGTCCCGTCCTCAAGTGTTGTGCTTCCGTGGCGTGGGAGGAGCAGACCCAGCTGGAAGTAGACCTGGCCCTGCAGAGGGTCCAACGAAATGACGCGCTTCAACAACTGCATCTTCGTCATTGTCTTGCCGTTCGGGAACACAGCCGTCTCCACCAAGTGGCTCAAGCAATAGAATGCTTCGCCGTCGTTTGGGTTGAGCGCCACTGCCTTGACGAAGAGCTCCTCCTGTGTCATGCGCGTGCCGTCCTCAAGCGTCGTGGCTGTGTCCTTCTCAAGCAACGCACCCAACGTGGTGAGCGCAAGACTGTCCGTCGAGTCGAGGTGAACAGCACGCTTGTAGAGCGCCTCCTGCGTCATGACAACGCCGTTCTCCAGAGTCGTCTCACCTCCATGCGGGAGGAGCAGGCCCAGGTTGTAGAAGGCTTGGTTCGATGAGGCGTCGAGGGCAATCGCACGCTTGAAGAGTTGCTCCTTTGTCATCTCCACGCCGTCGAGTGTGGTGGTCTCCCCGTTGGGGAGGGAGAGGCCCAGGATGCAGTGTGCGGTGCTGTTCTTTGAGTCGAGTGTGATGACCTCCTTTATTGCTTGCATCCGTGAGTCGCCGTCGGACTTGGGCGAGAGAGAAATTGCATGCTGAAGAAGCTCGTGTGCAGTGGGGGCTCTGAGTGGGGGATGCTGGAGGTTGTTGCTGGAGAGTTGGGGGAAGCACATTGAGGTTTCTAACTCGATGCCTTTCATCGCAGCGTCGCTGTCTGCTTCTGGTGTGTCAGGCTCGTTCGCTTTCTCTTTAAGCTGTGCCTTGCTGAGGACAGTGCCGTCCTCGAGTGTCGTGCTCTCGCCATCCTTCAAGAGCGCAGCCAACTTCGCAAACGACTTCTTGATGCACGGGTTCAATGCAATCACACGCTTCAGAAGCTCTGCCTTCGTCATCACCGTCCCGTCCTCAAGTGTCGTTGACTCTTCCTCCTTCACAATCGCAGAAAGGTTGTAGAAAGCCTCGCTGTACGTAGGGTCGAGGTGTATCGCACGCTGCAGCAGCGCCGTCTGCGCCATCTCCTGCCCATTGTGCAGTGTCGTTGTGCCGTGCATGGGAAGCATGATTGCAAGGGAGAGGTACGCCTGCTTGAACTCAGGGCTAAGTTCGATGACACGTTTGAACATCTGCTCACGTGTCACTTCTTCTCCGCTGTCCAGTTTGTAGGTTCCCTGCTTGGGGAGCAGCAGGCCCAGGTTGTAGTGTGCCTGTGCAAAGTTTGGGTCGAGCGCCACGGCCCGTGCGTAGAGGTCCTCCTTTGTCAGTGTTGTCCCGTCCTCAAGTGTTGTGCTTCCGTGGCGTGGGAGGAGCAGGCCCAGGCTGTAGAACGCTTCGCTGAAGTCGTCTTCAATGGCAATGGCGCGCTTGAGGAGCGCCTTTTTGTCCATCTCCACGCCGTCCACGATGTGCGACGCACTTTCGCACACTGCCGCCAGTGTGTACAGCGTCTGCGCGCTGTCCGGGTTGAGCGCCACTGCCTTGACGAAGAGCTCCTCCTGTGTCATGCGCGTGCCGTCCTCAAGCGTCGTGGCTGTGTCCTTCTCAAGCAACGCACCCAACGTGGTGAGCGCAAGACTGTCAGTCGAGTCGAGGTGAACAGCACGCTTGTAGAGCGCCTCCTGCGTCATGACAACACCGTTCTCCAGAGTTGTCTCGCCTCCATGCGGGAGGAGCAGGCCCAGGTTGTAGAAGGCTTGGTTCGATGAGGCGTCGAGGGCAATTGCACGCTTGAAGAGTTGCTCCTTTGTCATCTCCACGCCGTCGAGTGTGGTGGTCTCCCCGTTGGGGAGGGAGAGGCCCAGGATGCAGTGTGCGGTGCTGTTCTTTGAGTCGAGTGTGATGGCTTCTTTGAGCAGCTTCTCACGCTCTTCGCATTCGAACTCCACGTTGTCGCAGTTGAGTGATATCGCCTGCTTCACGAGCTGCGTTGACTCGTCCTTCCTGTGCCCTGCCTCCCCAGCCTCTGCTTCGCACGCATGGAACACTAGAGACTCGTTCCCGCAGCCGTCCACACCCGCACCCTCGGCTCCGGGCATTCTCCTACCGCTGATATGCTTAGAGTGTACAAATGTCTTGGGAGAGCATGCACGTATCCACCTGTGGAGTAGGGTGAGTAAGGTTGCTGGGAGACAACGTGCACAATTAAAAAAAATAAGCAAAACAAAATAGCTGAGTACATTGTGAGCAGAAGACGTGCCTCCCCGTGGCATATCCCTGCGCACACCGGTGCAGCTAGAAGACGATCTCGACATGCCTTGCTGGTACGAGATTGCAGCGCCGATAATGACCACAGACAAGATCCCACAGGCGATTGATCGGGCGGCTGCGGTGGAGTTTGCGAAGACGTTGGAGGACGTTGCCAGAACCTCGGAGAATGCATGTTCGCAAAGCTCTTGTTGCAGAAGCGGAGCGGGGACAAGGCGAAGGAAGAGTACCGGCGGGGATATGGCAGCGGGCCTATACTGCCGTCAAGCAGATGAAGGGGGACAAGGTGCGACTCAGCATTGCTGAAGGAGCCTTTGCACAAGTTCCGTGCTGCCTTGTCCACCCTGAAAAAGTGGTGAAGGTCTCGGTACCCTTCTTTGCGGAGACAATTTGTGGTCTAGAGGGAACGAACTTGAAGTGCGGGTTTGCCAACCAGGGAAGACGAACAAAGAAGTATGGAGAACTGAGGGGAAGCTGACCACTCTAGAAGATCGCCTACATGAAGTGGAGAGTCTCGGGAAACACCACGCCCAACACCAATCCATCAATTTACTTTTGACGAGATGAGCTGGACGCAAGAGTCGACTGTCGAAGAAGAATAATACAAAAAAAATTGAAGAAGGAGAGAAAGGACTGTACTCCATACTCTCCAGAAGGGACGCAGAGCTGCAGGAGCACCTTGCGCTGCGATGGGGCTTACGAGGTGGGTGGAGGATGACAGTGACAGGGTTGGGGGGTTTGGAGAAAGCTTGGGTGCGTGTTGTGGAGGGGGAAAGTGGGCACGGATTCTGAGATTTCGTTTTAGCGTCGCAAAAACAAAAGAGACACGGCAGTGAACAGTAGGGTGAAGAAGCGATGTGGAAACCTCGCCTTCTCTGTTGGGGACTGCATGGGGCTAGCACTTACAAATAGTTTTTGATAAAATCCAGTTTTTCCGGTTTTCTGTCAGGGGTTTTGCCTCCATCACCTACGCCAGCCCTCCGGCACACTTTTGCTTGTTTTTCTATACACGGAGACGCCATGCTTGTGGCGTCAGGGCCGGAGCTTCTACGAGAATGGCGTGCGACGTGTCGATGGACGAAGCGGGGCGGCCTACCTTAAGCTCTGCACACACACCACGTTCACTATGTTCATCGCGTTCACCCCTCTTCTTTGGCAGCTGTGCACTTTGTGGGCGCTTTCTGCACGCTCTCAGTGCCTTCGCACCTGCGGGAGGCCACAGACCACAGCCACGTTCGCTCTGCCCCAGCCGCATGGTATGCACACGACACCGCACCAGCCTGCCCTGTGTGCATGACACCTCCAGCAGCTCCCTGCGCCGTGCAGCCGCAGACGCACACTGCAGGGACATCGCACGCACGACGTCCGAGACGGACTTCTTCGTGTTTATGACCACCGTCGCTGATGCGGGGCGTGCTCTGTGCGGCGCCTGCAGTGTTGTGTGCGGTGTGGCGCGTGCTGTGTTCCACCAGGGCGGTGCGTGCGCAAGGATGGGGCGGACACGGCGCAGAGTGCTGTGCAGGATGGTCGCTGCGTGTGGGAGGGTGGCACGCACGCGCTGCTCCTCCACACGCACACCGGCACGGAGGCATGCCTCACACAGCACAAGGAAGCGGAATGCCTCCTGACGACACACGTCTGCCCGTGCGGCATGCGCTGCAGCGACAAGGTCGTGTGTACGCCTGCATGCCTTCACGTTGTGCGACACATTGCGCTTCAGCAGCGTCTCATCCGCAATGCTCGGTGCTGCTGTGTCCTGCACACCCCACCGCCCGATGCTGCTGTCGTTGATGCGCAGCGTGACCTGCTGCACAGCCACCTTGGGCTGGGTGTGCGTGTGGCGTGGCTCAAGCAGGTTGCTTGCGACTGTTGCAGGCGATGCAACGCTCGACGGCGACGTTGCTGTGTTCGTTGCTGGCGACATTGGGAGTACGATGCGGCCGCCGAAGAGCTCAAGGAAGTCGCGCAGTGTTCTGTTGTCCTGCAACCTCTCCGCCACGCTGGGTGTGCACGGCTCCTGTGTGTGCGTAGCCACACCTGCGCTGCAGGCAGCAACGTCACTCCGGGGCGAGGCAGCAGTACACACGTCTGCCACGGCGTTGACATCAACCGCAGCGTGCAGCACCCTCCTCAACACACGCGTCACATTGTGCACAACTCTGATTGTCAAACACTCGTCCAAAACGGCTGCGTCAATCCCGCCAGACGCGTCCGCCATCGGGGTCGTCGGTGAAGGTGAAGGTGAAGGTGCAGGTGCGGGCCGTCTGGTGTGCGTGGTGCGCTGTGCTGTGGGCATGCGGCGGTGTGTGTGGAGCTGCGGGATGTTGGTCCACTGATGTGTGCTTGTATGCTGCCGTGTGCGATGTGGCGACGCCTCGTGGCAGTGTGCTGTGGGCGACGTGCCTGTCTCACCTGCGGCAGCTGAGGCACCTGTGGCAGCGAGCACATGCAACATGGTCACCATGAAGGTCAGCTTCCTGCGCTTCTGCTCGCCTGCGACGGTCGTGTGTGTGTGTGCGTCCCCTTGCCCCGACACTGCAGCCCTGCACTGCTCCACCAACTCGCCCACAGCGCTGTGCTCCTCCAAGCACCCTGGGGCCAGCTCGCGTGCCACTGCCCTGAAGAGCTCGCGCTCAAGACCAACGTTAGCAGTACAGCGTGCCCCGACAACAGCCCACCACGCATCCATGCACTCCCGCACATGCCGCGTGCTGTTGAGGCGAATCCATCTTTCAAGTGCATGTTCTCGTGTTGCGGGTGGCATGGGAGGGTGCTGTGATGGTTGGTGGCCACAGGGGAGAGGGGGAGAGGGAGGTACAGACGGAAAAATATGGTGTTACATTGTTAAGTTTCGGACGTTGGTATGAGTTGAACAAGAAATTAGTTTCATGTGCTTTACAATCAAAGACGAGAAGCACGCAAGGAAGAAGACTTGCCTAACTGAAGATGAACGATGAACGGAGCCTCACAAGGCACACAACACACATCGTAAGAGCTGCTCCCTAAGGCGCACCCACCTCCCTGCCACAGCGCTGCAGCTGTTCAGTGGTGCCGTCACCCAACACTGCGCTCCTCACACCTCGTTTGCGGTGTCCACTACACTTCCACCACCATTCATTGGTTCACTCTGCTCTACTCCGCCTTCGCCATCATCAACGCTGCTTCGTACTTCTTGTACCCCCCCTCGGTTCCACACAACGCGTCCATGATGCCGAGAATGCCATAGTTGGTGTTCGGGCTGCTGTGGTGGTAGTCGTGCATAAGCACCTTCGGGAGGAGCGGGAGCCAGTACCCCGAGTGGTCGTGCACCTGCAGGAAGGTGATGAGCGCTGTGAGCACCCACAGGTTCGCGAAGGCCACCTCCTGCTGCAAGACCACTGTCCACACTGTGGTGCCCACGAGCAGGCAGCTGTATGAGTTCAGCACGTACTCAACCGGGTGGACGTAGACAGACTCAACCGCAACAGGCGCTGAGTACACATGGTGCTCCTTATGCAGCGCCACGTACAGCGCACCGCAGTGCAGCGTGCGGTGCATCACGTAGAACCACACCTCCAGGCTCAGCACGCTCGTCACACAGTACGCAAGCATCTGCCACGGGGCCAGGAGTGCGAATGGCGCGACCCTTCCGTACACCGTCCACAACAACATAAATGCGTACGTTATGGCAGGCGAGAGGACGACCTGGTTGAAGCACACAAGCGCTACCATTTTGCAGTACTGCGAGACACTGGGAAGCGGAGCGCCTGCCTGGATCTTGAGGTGGGCGAAGGTGGCAGCGAGCGGGTGGTCCATGAGGAAGTAGACAAGCGAGACGCACCAGTACACACCTGCGTACACAGCGAAGGTCCCAAGCACGAGGGTTGTGCTGGCGCTGTCTACCTGCATGGAGCGGACTGCCGACGAGACACGTGCCTCACCGAAACCATAGTACACACAAGCATAGAGCACGTTGCACAGGATCAACGGCAGGCCATCATTAAAAGGCAGCCTCCGCAGCTTCTGCACAACAGGCGCAGTCTGCATTGTGTATGATCCTTTGAGGGGTGAGTGAGAGACATGGACACACACACTAGCACAATAAATGGGAGATATATCGGGGGCTTTTGTAACCACCCAACACGGTGAGACAACACTTTTGCTACAGTACCATACAGTGCGCTCAGTATACTCTAGTTAGGTAATTAGAGCACTGTATAAGCACACTTTGCTTGTACCCCCCGTCTCCCCCTCCCCTCCCCTCACCCCTCACCCTCAACCCAACTGACGGAGAAGCCCACAGACACCTTCTACCAAAGCCCGCTTGCCGTCCTCTGTGCTGATGGTGTGGTTGTCGTCAATGAGGAGCGATGTTGCCTGGGGCCCAAGCGCTTCGCACAGGGTGTGTGCACGCTGTGTGGGGGTGGGCGGGCCCGGCGGGAGGTATTCATCAGCTGTGCTGAGCACGACCAGCGTGCGCACGGTGCTGCACGGCGCGAGACGCTCCTTGAGCACCTCGGGCGTGAGGTCGGCGCTGAACATGTCGTCCCCGCCTTGCTTGTGGTACAGTGAGAAGAAGCGCTCCGCGGTGACCGGCGCCGGGTCCGCCTCCACAGGCATCAACGCTGAGCCCTCGCCTGTTGCGATCAACTCTTCTGCGCGCCTTAGAAGCGCCTCCGTCTGCTCGGATGATTCGTACGTCGTGCGCCCCTCCCTGTCGCTCACAGGGCCCACCAGGACACAGCCAAGGATCTGGGCGGCAGATGACCGCATCAAGGTGACAATGTCCTGGCATCCGGTTGAATGCCCTAACAGAACAAAGTGCGTGACACCCTGCGCGGTGCACACTGCAAGGAGACGTGCCAGCTCGCGTGCGTCAGTTGCGAGGGAGGCCTGTCCGTAGCCCAGGTAGCTTGAGGTGAGGAGAGGCTGGACGAAGCCCCACCCTGCTGCAGCTGCGGCCACAGCAACATCGCGTGCCCATGGGCAGGAGAGGAGTCCGTCTGTCAGACCGGCAATGTGCACGACACATCGTGTGTGCCATGTGGACCCTGCACGGAATGCGGGCAACCCCTGCATGCCTCCGTCACGTGCCTCGCCATAGGTGAACAGACAGCCATCCAAGGCATGTAACGCCATTAGATACAGGGAGAGACAATGTGGCGCATGCTGGTAGCGAAGTATGGAGGGGGGCAAAGGAAAAGGGGGAAAGCAAATAAGGAGGGAGGGTTGCCATGGGATGTGCGTGAACAGCTGGTTCATGTGAAGAAAAAACAATGGGTGTGGCTCTTGTGCATATAGCTTCAAAAAAAACCCCCCCGGCACGGCACGATAGTGCTGTTGCCTGGTGGCCACCTTCAGTCATATATCCACTTTGAGAAGTATCGCGCTGTGTGTGCGGGGCTGGGGGTGTCTGGGAAGAGGTTGGAAAACCCTTCTTGTTGATCCGCCGGCGCAGGGGCCTCTGCTGCTGTCTTCTTAGGCGTTTTGTTTCGCTTCTTTGCTTTGGGTGGTGGCTGCTCAGCAGCCTCGAGACTGATGCCCTGTGCACGTGCAAGTTTGCGTGGGTCTGCACCCTTCGTGAGTGCAGCCTTGAGGGCCTGGATGCGGGAGCATGCCTCTTGGCGCTGGCGCAGGTCGGTGACACGCACACGCTCTGCCTGGCGTGCTGCGTGGTCGCGTGCCTGGTCTGCGGCGTCGGCAGAGTCGGCCCTTTCGCACAGCAGCTGCCGCGTGCCCACCTCTGCATACCGCTCGCTCACAGCACGGCGCTGCTGCAGCTCAGCCGCCAGTGCACGCCGCTCCCCCATCTTGTGCGTGCGTGCCTGCGCAGCAGCAAGCACCGCGCGGCGCTGCTCCACAGCCCTGTCCTCACGCAGCAGCAGCGTCGCAGAGACACGCTCTGTGCGCTCCTGGAACGCCTCCTCCACACGGAGGCGGCGGTTCTGGGAGTCTGCTGCGCGTGTGTCGGCAGCGGCGCGTGCCTTCTTCTGTGTGGCAACGCTCTCGCCCTTCGTAGTCGCCAGGTTGTCGAGCATGCGTTGGCAGCGTGCCGCCAGCTGCTCGCGCATAGCCCCCGCACGGCGCGTGCCCTCTGCAGACAAGGCACGCCGTGCCTGCGCTGCCCTCTCCTCACGTGCTCGGGTGCGTGTCTGGTGCTGCTGCTGCCGTGCGAGCAGGCCCTGTGTGCGGCTGTCGCTGCTACGCCGCATGCGTGTCTCCTGCGTCGCTGCCCAGTCGCGCACCTTCACGCCGTGGCGCAGCAATTCCTGTACCTGGCGCTCTGCGGCTTCACGGGTACGTACCGTCTTGACACGGCGTGGGTTGTGTGGTGGCGACGGCTCTGTGTGTGCACACGACGCAGATGCGGATGCGGAGGCACTGTACCGTGCCTTGTACGCTAGCGCACGGTGCTTGTCGCGCACACGTCGCAGCAGTGCGCTGCGCAGCTCATCGGGAAGCGTGCTGTCTGCAGCCAGCTCGGCAGGGTCGACACCACTCAGCAAACATGCTTCTAAGGAGCGTGGTGTCGTGACAGGGTCGCTGGGGGCGGGCGTGTCTTGTGCATAGGCAGCGTCCGAGAGGGAGACGTTCATCATGTGGTGTAGGATGTCGCAGCCTTGTGTGCTACGGTTCAGTGTGCATTGTGTCTGTTGTTGTGGGTGTGTTGGGGGGTTGTGTGAAAACTGGTACCAAAAGACATTCTTCCTTTTTTAGTGTTGAGAACAGTACAAAGTCTAGAAACATATGGTCGATACGCTGCTCAGGCTGCGCAGGGAAAGAAAGCAAACGGAATATAACAATACAATAGCAACCACGCTACAGCCACGATGCGGCGTTTGCCTGGTGCAGTGTGTCGCGGTTGACGTTGAGCGGCTTCATGGTGAGGAGGCGGATGACCTCGATGCAGTCGTGCAGTTCGAAGATGTTGTGTTCACGTGAGCTGCGGCTGGGGCGACGTGTGTCGTAGAGCACAAGCACGTTCTGTATCTCGGGCTCGTCCTGCAGTGTGAAGCCCAGCAGCGTCAGCATCGCACGGAAGTCCTTCCCCGTGAGGAAGCTCTTCCCGTCGTCGTCCAGCAGCGTGAACACTGACGCCACGTCCTGCTCGCACAGCGCACCCCCAGCAAGGTGTCGGTTCACACGCTTCGGCAGGCACATCCGCGCTGCGTCGCGTTCAGTCCCATAGCGCTCCACGTTCTTCACAAGACGCAGGAACTCACTCTCGTTCAGGATCAGCTCGTCGCCCGCCCCACCACCCTGCGAGAGCACAGCCTCCTTCTTGCGCTCGTAGGGCCACACCTGCTCCAGGAAGCGTCGTGTGACCCCCGCAAAGCCAAGGGAACGCACCGCCAGCACAACGTGCTGCAGGGCCAGCGCTTTCGACCCTGTCACCATCGACACCTGTGGGCAGTTGAAGTGCTGTGCGTAGAAGTTGAACGCACGCAGCATCTCGCTCTGCCCGAGCGTGCCGTCCACAGCAGCACGGCCGCCCAGTGTGGCTGCCTTGTCCTGCGGTGTGAAGTCGTTCGCCTCTGCCGTCTGTGCAAAACGCATTGTCTCCAGCTCTGGTGTCTGTGGCGAGGCGATGTCGGCAGGGCTGCGCGCGGGTGTGTCCTTCTCAATCGTCTCGACCTGCGCAGGCACAGCAGACGGCACCATCCATGGCGGGTACTCACCAGGGCGGCGTGTGCGTGGACTGTACACAGCGGTGTTGGGCCGTGACGGCGCCACGCGTGTGGATGCGGGGCTCCTGTTGGGCCCACCCAGACCGATGCTGAGGTTGCGCTGTGGTGGTGCAAGGATGGGGTCCTCACGTCGCGCCTCCTGTGCGTCGCTGCCCTTTGTTCGCACCTTGGGCCGCTTGGGCGAGGGTGCGAAGAAGTCGAGATGCTGCTGCACAAAGCGCACCATCCTGCAGAAGTACGCAAACCCCACCTTCTGCGTCAGGTCTGCTTTGTACTGCGTCACCAACAGTGCTGTGAACTCCGGCCCAGAGCAGACAAGCCCCAGGCAGGCGAGGTACGTTGGGACCTGGTGCCCCGGGAGCAGTCCCGACCTGTCGACATCGAAGAGGCGGAAGGCTGTCTCCGTCTCACGCTCGCTGAGGGGGTGCACGCGGCCTGCCTTAGGGAAGGCGCGTGGGTACAGCGTGTCACGTGGCGGCTTGTGCTCGAGCACACGGCGACGCACAAAGTTGGGCTGCACACCCTGGCAGTACTGCACAAGGTCGGTCCACTCGTCGAGGTTGAGTGTACCGGAGAACTCCTTCGAGATGATGACGTTGAGTGCCTCCAGGTCCGCTGCCGTGCGCACAAGGCCTAAGGAGTGTACAAGTGTGCCGGTGATCTTGTGGTCCACCTCGCCGCACTCCTCATGGTCAAAGAGGTTGAACGCAGCCTCGATGTCGGCAGAGGACATCGGCTGTGCACGGATGCTGACGGCTGTGACGTGGCGGTGCACCTCCTCCTCGCTGTCGCTGCCGCTGTCGCTGTCGCCCGCAGCAAGGCCCTTCTTCTTGCGGTCGCGGCGCTTGTTGGCATCGACACGGCGCCTGCTGGCCTCCTGCCACTGCCCGAGGAGGTTCTCCGTCGACATCTTCATGGGCTGGTACTCCTGCTGCACAGAGAGCAGCACATCGCGGAACTCCTCAAGCGAGTGTGTGCCGTGGTTCTTCCTGTACTCTGCTGTGAGGCGGTTCACGAAGGTGTCCTCGCTGGTGAAGCCGAGGCAGCGCAGGAAGAGCGGCATGTCCCACGCAGGCAGCTCGCCCTGCACGCTTGCGTCGAAGAGTGAGAAGGCCGCCACGATGTCCTGCTCCGTGAGGGGGCGTGTGCGTGGTGCTGTGGGCGCCTCAAGCAGGCGGCGTGTGTCGTCGTACACAGGCTGTGGCATCACAATAGGGCGTACGGGTGCAGAGGCAGAGAGAAGGTCGCGTCGCATGCTCGCCACCTGCACCTTCAGGGAGTCGATCTTGTGGCGCAGCTTCTGTGCGTCGGCACGCTGCTCCGTGTTCTCCGTCTCGTAGCGCGTGACGTCCTCAGCCTGGCGTTTGACCTGCTCACGGAGTTTGAAGATCTCGGCGTTCTGTCTGAGGGCATGCGCGTTCTTGATGCCAATTTTGAAGCGCAGCTGTGTCATGCGCACGAGAACCTCGTCGCGGGAGAGGTTGGCAGCTTCGTCGTAGGTGGTCTGGCGGAACTGCTCCTCAAGCGCGTCGATCACGTCGTCCTTGTCTTCGAGCTGTTGGCGCAGCTCTTCGCGTGCGGCGTTGCTTTCGCGCAGCTGCGAGCGCAGCTGTGCGACGACGACGACCTCGCGTTCTAGGCCTGCCGCACGCTCCTCAAGGGCACGCGCCTTGTCCCACGCAGCGTTGTTCTCGTTGCGCTCCGCCTGCAGCACCTCCTGCGTCTCGCGCTGTATCTTGAGCACGCCCGACGACGTATCGATCATGGCCTGCGTCACCTCCTGGATGTACTCCTCCTTGTGGCGCAGCACCTCCTGCAGCGCCACCACCTTGCCCTGCAGCAGGCGCTGCTGGTCCTTGCGTGTCTCCACAGCCTCGGGGCACGACTGGTCGCTCAGCTCCTTCGCAAGGCCGAAGTTCTTGAGGAGCGCCACCTGGAGGTCGTTGACCTGTTCGTCCTTCTTGAGCAGACGAGCCTTGAGCTTCTGGTTCTGCGCCTTAAGCGAATACTTGTCGTGGTGCAGCGAGGCACCGTCCTGCCTGCGTGGCAGTGCGCTGCGCAGTGCGTCCAGTTCCTCCTGTGCTTTGAGCAGCTGCTGCTCCACGGCAGGGTCGGGCACAGGGTGCGGCACAAGCCTGTCCACATACTCCGTCACAGGCACCACACGCTCCACCTCCACAGGTAGGTATTGCGTCTGGTAGCGGCGCTGGTGCCACCCATGTGCACACTCACGTCCATTCGCAGCCTCAATCAGGCTCAAGGCATTAGGCGGGTCTGCGCGCACCTCCGCCTGCACTTCGTGGTGCAGCTTTTGGCGGGAGGAAGGCGAACGCTCCATTGTGTATATCTAGTGGTGGTGGAGGTGGAGGTGGGTGAGTAGGTTTGTCGTAGGTTTGTGGAAGAAAAAGAGAGAATTACGCTTTTTTTGTGTTGAGAAAACGGGCCAAAAAAAAAAAAAAAAAAAGAGAGAAGAAGAAGAAAAAAGAAGAAAAAGAAAGATTCTTCGAAGACAATCTAAGAGAGATCATAAGTGTTAAAAAGGGCTTAATATAGTGGAATAGAATTGGGTATGTTTTGGGTAATTCCCTTTGAGTGCAGGATATTACCCATCAATGGTGTGAGGTGAGGGAAAGACAAAACAAAAACAAAAGAAAAGGTTCTACAGGAAACCTGCCTGAAAGTCTACCCCCCCCTCTTTGTCCAGGTGCTCTCATGGTGAGGCCTCTGGGTTTTTACTTTATGCCTGCATCTTCCTCAGTATGAGGTCCTCTTTGAGTGCTTTGGAGTATTCGAGCTTGCGCCGCTGTCGTTCCACAGCTTCGCGTGCGTCTTCTGCTTTGAGGCGGCGTTCGTTTGCAGACCAGCGTTGGTCGTGGAGGGCAGACACCTCAGCTGTCTCATGGCGTATGGCCTTTGCGTGGAGACGTGCCACGTTGTGGAGACGTCGGCTCTCCTGCAGTGCGTAGGCCCGCTCGCGTGCGTCCTCTGTGCGCTGCTGCTTGTCTTCAATGCGCATGCGCCGCTCGCACGCTGCCAGCTCAGCATGCCTCCTGCGTGTCTCCTCCTTCTCACGCAGCATCTGTTCGTGTGAGGCAGCCTGGCGCTCCTTCAGGTCTCTCTCAGACTGCAGCAGCAGGGCACGCCGTGAACGTACATCACCACCTCGCTCGCTCCGCTGAGAGGAGCGGCTGTCCTGTGTGTGGGGGTCCCAGTGGGTCTGCGGTGTCTGAGGTGTGTGAGGCTGGGGTGTGCGGCTGTGTGTCGTGCCGTATGTGTGGGCATGTTTGTGTGCACGCTGGGTGTCTGACGCAGATGTGTGTGAAGTATGCGATGCAGCAGGTGGTGTGGACGCACTGCTGTCCGAGCTGCTGCCGCCCTGCTGTAAGCGGATCAGACCACGTCTCTCGTTGATGAGAAACGCAAGCTTGTCTGCACGCTTCTGCTCAAAGTGTTCATAACGCCGTGCCGCAAGCTCAGGGACATCAGACCTATAGGGCATTTAGGTGAATCGAAATTAAAACGATTATTTATATAAACCCCCTAGACATACTTGCACCCCCATATGGGGAGGCTCTAAAGGGGGGGATATGGGGTTTTTTTTTAAAATGTTTCCTTCCCCCATATTCCCCCATATGGGGGAATATGGGGGACTTTAGTAGGGGGAAAAGAGGGAAATACAACAACAAATTGTTACAATATATAAACTAACCTCCACCTTTTCCCCGACCCATTTTGCATCTTGTCCTTTCGACGACTTCAACACTGGAATATTATCTAGATCTCTCTCCCTCACACAGACCACCCCAACACACAAAAAAAAAGAAAATGCCTAAGAGAATGAAAGATTCGGAGACGGAAGACAGTAGCACCTCCTCGAATGCTCCGCCCCCGAAGAAAAGGGCGAAGCCAGCGCCAAAGAAGCCAGCGCCAAAAGGCAAGGCCTCGAAACCGAAGGAGAAAGAGCCCGCCCCGACAAAGTCCAGGGGGGGGAAAGGCCCCGCAAGGGAGGTGGTGAAAGAAGCCAGGGGGCTGTTGGAGGATCTTGACAGCAACAAGAACAAAAAAGGAATTGCAAGCCACCGTACAACGCAGGTGCCATCAGCGGTCATTGCTGACCACGGAGAGACTTTTTGTTTTTGTTTTTTTGTTTTTTTCTTCCTGTTATTTGTTTCGTTTGCACCTTTACGTTCCCCTTCACGGCTGCCGTTTTTTATTGACGTGCCCCTATCGAGTGATGATGCCATATGTGTTCCCCTTTTGTAACACCCCACCCCTGGTGCATCTTATTACTTTACTTTTTTCTCCCATTTGTCTATTGTGGTGAAGTTTCCGGTTCAAATATGAGTGAAAATAGTGGAGGCGATCGGTATCGTCCCTTGTGTTGTCTTTTCATGAATGTGTGGTGCTGCTCTCTGCTGACACCCCAAAATCACCAAAATCCCCCCATATTTCTGTAGCATGTCCCCATATTTCCTCGTAGTTTCCCAATATGGGGGACGGGTTTCTGGAAACCCCCATATCCCCCCATATTTAGTGGGTTCCCCATATGGGGGTGCAAGTATGCCTAGAGACATGCTGGTACTTCCCAGAAAGGTTTTAGCTTCAACGATTGATGTCTTTAAGAGGTACGTCGATGTGTAGTGTGGTCAAAAAAAAAAATGGTTGTGATTGCCCAAGCAGGGCGCGCGCTAAATCCACACCCTCACACCCGGTTTTTTCGAGGTTTTTTCGCGGTACAAAAATTTTTTGATTACACGATTTCCTTAAGAAAATCAGAGAATCCCATGTTGTACAGTAAGGGCACTTCAGATAGTTTTTGGACACACATGTGACCCCACCGTGGAGAGCAATCGGCTCGCGCAATCAAAAGAAAGCAGAGAAAAGGGGAAAGAAAAAAGAAAAAAGTTGGGTACCGTGCGCCTGCGGCGCTACCTGTTCCCTACCCCCCCATGATGTACTTATGTATATTCCACCTGATTTTGACCATGTTTGCCGGTGTTTTCCGGTGTTGGCCGGTGAAGTCACGGTACTGTGTACTGTGTACTGTGTACTGTGTACTGTGTACTGTGTACTGTGTACTGTGTACTGTGTACTGTGTACTGTGTACTGTGTACTGTGTACTGTGTACTGTGTACTGTGTACTGTGTACTGTGTACTGTGTACTGTGTACTGTGTACTGTGTACTGTGTACTGTGTACTGTGTACTGTGTACTGTGTACTGTGTACTGTGTACTGTGTACTGTGTACTGTGTACTGTGTACTGTGTACTGTGTACTGTGTACTGTGTACTGTGTACTGTGTACTGTGTACTGTGTACTGTGTACTGTGTACTGTGTACTGTGTACTGTGTACTGTGTACTGTGTACTGTGTACTGTGTACTGTGTACTGGCTGTCCGAAAGACCTGAAAATGACCTGAAAATGACCCTTGTTTACGAGTATGGGTTCATATTTTGTGAAAATTTAAGTCACCAAAATTTCATAGTTCGTAGTCCGCCGGAGTCCGCCAAAAAAAATTTCACCAAGACCCGCCCGAGTTGAGACGGACCTGAGACGGACCTGAGACGGACTCAGGCAAACTCCGCCCGAGTCCGCCCGAGTCCGTCTCAGGTCCGTCTCAACTCGGGCGGACCTGAGACGGACCTGAGACGGACTCGGGCGGACTCAGGCGGACTCGGGCGGAGTTCGCCCGAGTTGGGGTACGAACACCCTCCATATGGTTGTACAAAGTACTCGAAGAGTATCGAGTACTCGAAAACGAAAAAAATAGGCCACTCGACACTCGAGTACTCGCCCGACCCATTTTTTTTTCTCTTCAATTTACTCGTTCTTCGAGTACTTTGTACAACCATGACCCTCACTCCATTTTCCACCTTGGGATGCTGCCCCATCCCTCAAATAAAAGTTTCGCCCACCCCATCCCCAGTAAACCATTTGCGCAGGGAGTTGTTTGTATTTTAATTTTTGTATTATTATCATTGTTATAAATATACATAGCGCTCTATTTAGAGTATTAGGGTATACTTAGAGTCTGGTATTTTGGGCCAAGTCAGTTAGAGTCCAGTTAGAGTATAATTAGAGTCGCTTTTCTTCAATTAGACTATAATTAGAGTGCAGTTAGAGCATAATTAGACTCTAACTACACTCTAATTATAGTCTAATTAGAGTAAAACAACAGGCTTCTTGTAGGTGCAAACGCCGTAAGGAACCGGTTCCCCTAAGGTTCCTCTGTAGGACCCAGGTGCCCAGGTACCCACATAGCTGAAAATAAGACTTGGGGAACCGAGTTCTCAGCCGGACTGGGACACAATATGTGAAGGCGCTGTGGGTCCGCCTGAAAGCGGGTCGGGGACCCGGTCGCGGGAGGGTGGGGGCCTAGTCCGAGTCCTACTGTACCTAGTACCCAGTACCGGGACTCGGGACCCGGCTTATTCTCAGCTATGGGTACCCAGGTACTCAAACCCGCGCAGTGGCACATGCCCTCAAGTGTGAGTGACCCACACATTAGGGAATGCGATGCAAAAACTCTATGTGCACCTTCGGTGCAACGCCGCAGACAGGCCAAGCAGCGTTGGACTCAGAGGAATGCCTGCTGTGCAGGTATCAAACATGAGAACCAACTCCCAGCAACAAGGGGCGCCTTTTGGCGGGCGTTATTGAAGGTGTTTCGGGTGCAAAGTTTTCTACAAATGTTGATGCGCGGGTACAGAAGTGGTGTCTTGTTCTTTCATCTGTAGGAATGTAAATGTCAATCGAATTTAACTACCACTAAGGGGTCGAAGGGGTAATCTCAGTATCAACGGCTGTGTTGACGGGAAATCTATAGCGAGCATACGTTCATTTCATCCGAAGAAATACTACTTATGAACCCAGGAGAGATCCAAGCCTGAACGCGCTGAACAACTACCCGCGATTGACTTAGATGTTATACCAAAGAGAATTCATAACAAAACAACACCCTGCCCCATACACTAAATAGCCATGCTTCAAGTGCATGCCCTGGGCCAAAATTCCTGTGCTAAAAAGGCAACAAGACCATCCACAAGGAGTGTGAATTGTGCACTGGTTTTCTGGGGGAACAAACAATATTTTCTTGTGTCTGGTTCTCTGCAAGCAGAGAACAGACTTTCTGGATTACAAAGTCGAATTTCTTGCACTAGCTATGCCCCCTGGGTTGATGGCTATAGCATTGGTTGATGTGTCCCTCTTTATTGACCCTCTTATAAGACTCTAATTATACTCTAATTAGAGCCCAGTTAGAGTATTAGAGTTCAGTTAGAGTTTTAAAGACTCTAATTATACTCTAACTGCCGACTCTAATTATCTAATTAGACTCTAATTAGAGCCCAGTTAGAGTATTAGAGTTCAGTTAGAGTTTTAAAGACTCTAATTATACTCTAACTGCCGACTCTAATTATCTAATTAGAGTCTAATTAGAGCGCTATGTATAAATGTAATAATATTATATACCTGGATATTACCAGCTATATAATTCAAAAATATAATACAACAAATTCATACAAACAACTCCCTGCGCAAATGGTGTACTTTTCGCTTTCTTCATAGACATTGAGATGGGGTGGGTGAAAATTTTGCATTTGCTGAGGGATGGGGCAGTATCCCGAGGTAGAAAATGGAGTGAGGGTGGTCGTACCCCAGCTCGGGCCCGAGTCCGCCGGAGTCCGCCCGACTCGGGCGGACTCCGGCGGACCTGAGACGGACTTTCAAAGTCCGCCAAAAGTCCGTCTCGACTCGGGCGGACTCGGGCGGACTCCGGCGGACTACGAACTATGAAATTTTGTCCATTTTTCCGTATATCCCCCACCACAGCCCGGGATTTTCTCGGAAATGTAACATGACCCTGATTTTTCTGCCCCCCTTCACATACTTCCTGTAGGTACATTTTTTTGGACCCGATATCCATTTTTTCGGGAAATTTCCGAAAAGTTAGCGCGCGCCCTGTGCCCAAGACGGAGGGGAAATAATCCCGTTGGGGCAGGGGTGGTGTGCATACCGGCCTTCGACAAAGGAGTTTGGGTTGCGTGGGTAAAGCTCCTTCACGAGAACACCATGCCTGCGGCACACCTCGCGTGAGTGTGGTGTGAGGGGACTGCGTGTGGTGCGTGGGGTGTGGCTGGGTGGGATGTCTTCGAGGCTTATCTGCGGCACGCCTTGTCGCAGGTGGTAGGGCATGTGTAGGTAGTAGGGGGGTGTGCTGTGTGTTGTGGGGTTTATGATCGTGCTCGTAGAGGCCAAAGAAATCAAACAAAAGCAAAAAGAAGGGGAAAATGAGGGAGGGGTCTGTTTTCAATTGGCACCGTTAGTGCGAAATGTACGGGGGAGGGGGGACGGAAACAACACGAAAAAAGATTTTTTTTTTCTGCAGAATATGGTTATAATTTGTTTTTTCCCCAGCCCTCCCCCGGTTCCTACCCTGCCAAAAGCAGGAGGTAAAAAGATATAGCAGCCCGACGCCCTCCTTTTTTGTTTAGAGTACTCTCAAACCCCACATAACGCACTTTCAGTGCCTTACAGTGCTGTTTAATGTGTGGTGGGGTGTGGAGGACAACAGCTATAGAACTTTGGAAGGCAAGATTAGCACCCAGAGGAACAATACACGTCGCGGAAAATTGCTGTAAGAGTCTTTGTCGAAACACAGCACAGTTGACAATGAACAATTCCAGTGGGGACATAGATATCCACTTGAACCATCCTGGTAGAGGTCATTATATTTAGATGCACGAAGTAGCTATATAAGAAAACGGTGAACACCACGTTGAGTTTAGTGGTTAATTACCGGCAAAAAGGGAGGGGCGGTTGTCATGAAAAAGATATCGGTCTTTGTGGGTATTCTGTTGGAGAACAGCGGAAAACAATCCAATTTTGTGGAATGGCTTTGCTCAGCTCCTCTCGCCAAGTAGTAGGCTCTGAGAGAGGTGCCGCTCTTCTTCTCCGAACCAGAGGACGCAGCAGACACACTGCCAGAGACCCTCCACCTCGGGGAGGTGCTGCCCTGCCACCAACACATCACGTCCTCATTGTGCGTGTCTCCGTCGCTTCTAGCTTTGCTCGGGGGATTCGTCTCTGCTCTGTGCCGGACGTGCTTCAACCGCGAGATTGCTCAGCTTGCTATTCTTCACTTGGTGGGACACAACACTGCTGCAGCCCGAAAGGTAAATGCTCGTCAACGAAGTGCAGTTCGCAGCAAAACCTGTACAACTCCCAAAACGCACCGGAATTATGGTAATACTGCTCAGTGGTGACAAATCCAGAGTCGTTAAACTGCTGCAGCCCGCAAGGAACTGCGTACCAACCTGCGTCACACTGCTGAGTGATGATAAATCCAGAGTCGTTAAACCGCTGCAGTTCGCAAGGAACTGCGCACCAACCTGCGTCACATTGCTGAGTGGTGATAAATCGACGTTGGTTAAGCTCTTGCAGCCGCATAGAAAGGCTTTTTCAATCTGCGTCACATTGATGAGTGGCGACAAATCCAGAGTCGTTAAGCTTCTGCAGTTCGCAAGGAAGGCCCAACCAACCTGCGTCACATTGCTCAACCCAGAGAAGTCGATACTCGTCAACGAGGCGCAGTTGTATAGGAACGATGCTCCAATGTGAGTCACAATGGACTCAGCACTGAGATCAAGTCTCTTTAACCGTGAGTACATGAGGAACCTATCAGGAATCGCCGTCGCAACCTCCGCCTGCAGAAGCAAACACGCCACCACAGGATCCTCCACACCCTTCAACTTCTCGGCTGTGATGTCTGTCTCACCCAACGCACGAAGCTCTGCAATGGCTTCGTACTTCATCGTCTTCGCCTTCAGCACGATTGTGTCCCCAGCACTCAGCTGCATCATGTCCGCTCCTTCTCCCATCACTTCGCCCCCGAAACTCATGCAAAAGCCGTCTTCAGGCAACCCCATTGCAGACGCCACCTTCCGCCGCAAGCCCTCCACTGTGTCATCTGCACCCACCTCGACTGTGTGCTGATTCGTGTCGAAACCCTTGATGTTCAGGTCCATATTTTTTTCTTGTCGTGTTTTGTGTTCTGAGCTCTGTGTGGTGGTGTGTGGCACAACAACCCTGCAGCCTTTTCATAGAACCTTACTTATGGTTACGGGTCGCGATGAGGAGTCCCGATGCGGGGTTTTGGGGCAGTCCGCCACCATGTGGCCAGAGAGGTCGCCTGCGTGCACTGATGTGAAGGGAAGAAGTGAACACCACCTCAATAGGGCTACATGCCACAGAAGAATATGCCTTCAAAAAAAGAACGACTTTTTCTCTTTTTTGGGAAAATGAATCTAAGCCTAGTGAAGAGTAATCTTCATGCTTCCATACCAATGAAGCACAGAAAACTGTAGCTTTAGAAATCGTTCGTTGCCGTTCTTCTCAACACTCACCTTTGATCACAATCGTTATCAAAAACATTGGTTTGTCAAAACAAAGCACAATACAGCACGGAAGAACGTCACATCGGCGGTGCAAAGGGAATCCAGCAAACCCCTGTGGTTGGGTGGAAACTGCGGGGGGTGGTCCCCCAAGGGGGAGGAAACAGCAAGGGTACGTACAACATAGTTCACTCTTTCTTTTTTCTTTTTCTGAAACTTTTCCCATAACTGTTTTTGTGAACGTCTTCTTCTTCTTCTTTTCGCCGATTTTTTTTTTTTTTGTGAGAGTTCTTCGTTCTCGATTGGGAGGGGGGGGTATATACGCTTGAAACAGTTATGGGTAATTCCTCTGAGGACAATTGCCCAAACCGCCTGGGTGTGTACATTGTCTGCAAATCTGCCGTCCTTGCTAAAACTCTCTCTCCCCCCCCTCCCATATCTCTCTCTCTTCTTGTGATGTGGCCAAAAGAGATGGGCTAACACTGAGTAAGAATAGCTTTGATTGGGAAAATCACACACACAAAAAAAAGGACACACAAAAGACCACTCCACACACACTCTCTCTCTCTCTCTCTCCACCTGAGGGAGAAAAAAACCCCCTCCCTCCGTCGGCGCAAAGGGGTGGGTAGGGGTGGTGTAATGTGGTCTGACACGAAGGCGTGTGGGGGCAAGGGAACCACACGGGGGAAGTCTCTCCCACAAACCTCACAGGCGGGGCAGACGTAGCCCCGTCCCTTCGCCCTCATCCTCCTCCTCCTCCTCCTCCCTCCTCCTCCCTCTTCTTCCCCTCCCGCAAAACCTGCAAACAGGTTGTACTCTGATAGAGGAAGGATGGCACCCATCTTACATAAAGGAATACGAGATGCACACGCCTCAAAAGAAGGGGGGGGGGGGGGGGAAATAGGGGGGAGAAATTGTACCCCCTTGAAGGAGTGAACACTACTCCTAGGGGTAACAGAGAGGTGTTGAGAGGTGTGTGTGTTGTGCGGATCATTGAAGCCTCTGAAGCAGAGAGACTGCAACTGAATAAATAGAATGAATGCATGTGCCTCTTGGTGCACACACACACACATCTTTTGAATAAAACAGGAACTAAAAAAAATAAAAAAATAAAAATAAAAAACGCACACACGCTCGTCAGACATATACACTTTCACTTTGGAGAAGAGGGGGGGGAACACACACAGATGAAAAATTGAATGGGAGGCAGAAAGCAGGGGAGGGGAGGGGAGGGGAGGGGGGGTAAATAGACACAAGGACTAGGGAAATCAGACACCAAAAAAAAAAAAAAAAAAAAAAGACAGAAGAAAAAGGGAAAAAACGTGAAAGATGAAACAAAGTCTCTCGTTTCAGTCATTTTCAGGTTGTTTTTTTTTTTTTTTTGTTTTTTTTGTTTTGTTTTTGTAAAAAATTGCTGTTGGAATAAAAAAAAAATATATATGGGGGGGAAAGCTAGCCACTCACACGGGAGATAATGAACGAGGTTCTTTTTTGAAAACCATTTTTTTTTTTTTTTTTTTTTTTTTTTGCTGTTGTTGTGTTGACAATCGCCTACCAGGGTTGGGTGCACACTTTTGTTTTTGTTTTGACTTTTTTTGAAAATTTGCACCACCGTGCAAGCTCTATTTTTTTTTCTTTTCTTTTTTTTGCAATTTTGTTTTTGTCGTTTTTTTTTTTTACAATGCATTGCGAAGACAGGTGGCGGACACAACGAACACTAACACATAGGAAAAATGCTTTGCATTTCCAAAATAGAACAAAAAGCTGAGTATACTTTTTCTTGAAAACTCTTTGCTTTTTTTGTTTGTTTGTTTTATTTTTCTCTTCTTCTTTTGTATTTTTAGCAAAGGCAATTGAGAATGATCTTCACCATAGAAAAAAAATAAGAAAAAAAATAAGGGGAGATAGAGTCGAAGAGGGAGGTCCATGTGGTACTTTTTTTTTCTTGAAAACTTGGTTGTATTAGTGTAGCCACCCTAGAGTGTGCTCCACTATACTTTTCTTGTTTTAGAGCAGACACCCGAGGATGAACTCCACTAGTGTTCCTTCTCTCTCTCTCTCTTTTTGGGAAACTCATCCGCAAAAAAAGGGGAGAAAAAAAATGGAGGACTATGGAATAGGGTAGTATGGTGCTTCTGCTGCTGCTGCTGTGTGTATGAGATCTATGCCTTCACCGTCTCAGTGTCCTTCTTCTCCTCCTCCTCCTCCTTCTCCTCCTTCTTCTCCTCCTCAGCCTCTGGCCTCTCTGCTGCTGGCGCTGTTTCGAGGTCTCTTGTCTTCTGTGCTTCTGCTGCAGAGCGAGCGACCTCCGCCTCCTTCTCACCCTGTGATGATGGAGGAAGCAATATTAAATTTGTATAATAATTGGTGTGGCCTACGACCCCAAAATAGAAGAAAGTAGCACAAAATAGCACCTCCTTTCAGCCGCACCAAAAAATCCAGATGCCCAGAATAGCAGAAAATAGCACAAACATAGCACAAACATAGCAACCCCTTTCAGCCACACCAATAATAATAGAAAGCAGAAGAAACTGTAGGTGTTGATGCAGGCACCTCCGACTGACCCACTGTACGATGCCAGCCATCCGGATGAAAGCACAGAGTACCCTGCGGCCTACAACAGTAGATGTAAAAAGGAATACTAAGACGCCTCTCAGCCTTTCCCTAAACCGGCAGTAAGCTTTCGAGAGAGAAAAGTTGACTTGAAATACAAAGCCCCTCTCATGAACAGTGTACCTTTGGTACAATGACCGGATGTACCGGGGTTGGACACCCAACCATGCAGTCCTACAATCCATTTTGTGGTTTACATCTGATTTAAAAAAAAAAAAATGCAAAATTGCCATACCACAATCGCCTCCAGAGTGGTGCCGGTTTTTGCTGCGAACCACTCAATGGTGTGGTGTGCGGGGGGTGTCACCCAGGGCTGCGGCTCTGTGTACCAGAACCGTTCACCAGGGTTGTTTGACTGCTTCCTGTGCAGGGGGGGATAGGTGGGTGGGTAAGTTGGGTCGGTATGTGTACATTGTGATTTGTTTTTAACGTATTATAGCTCTGTGTTAGCTACCCCCAAAAAAGAAAATTGACTTGAAATACAAAACCCTCTCGTGACAGTGTACCTTGGTACATGACCGGGGAAAAAAGAAGCAGATTTGCACAAAAATGCGGGCATCTATGATCGTCTCCGTGAGACACGCAACAGACTGTGAGAGCTTTGTGAGAGTCTGTGAGGCGCTACTGAGAGCTAGTGAAAAAAATCTCCCCCTTCATAGATCACCCAAAAATGGGGAATGGGTTTTGATGGGGGAAAAAATTGCAATAATTTATTGGATCACTGTAGCTGCCATTTTAACAGTCTTCACTGTGCACTTTTTTTTGGCCATAAAAAAATACATGCAACAGCTCCACAACCCCATCCTCTCTCACACATACCACTCAGTGTATTTGGTCGCCGCTCCAACGAGCTTCTCAATCATGTTCGGCCCCTGCGAGGTGAGAAGCGTGTTCAGCACCATCACCGGGATCCACCCCTTAGGGTCCGACTGGCTCACGTACGTAAGACTGCAGCCCTCGCCGTGCGGCCGTATCAAGTACCCGCTGATGATCGACTCTCCGCGCACGGCCTTGCTGTGGACAAAGAGAGAGTTAAAAATTAATTCATAGAATTCATAGATTTGAAGAATCATGTCGAAGAGAGTCAATTCAAAAGGGTTACTTCTGGCAAAGGTGGAAGAGGTTTTGCTTCGGAAGTTATATTCATTTTTGATTTTATTGTAAAGACAAAAAAAGGGGAAATTGGTTTGCGCGAATTGAAGCGTTCAAAAGGTAGTATGGCATACGTAGGTGGGCAGCGCTCGTGTGGCTCTGAGTGGTTCATGATGATGAACTCTTTGTTGTCGAAGTTGCGCCACGACCGTTGGTTGCAGAAGTCGCGGTTGGCAACGCCTGTAGGGAGCTTTAGGTGGTAGTAGCCGACGTCGTTGTTCGCGTCAAGGTGCACAAGGTTGTAGCCCTCGATCATGCCTGTGTCCCATGTTGTCCGGTACTCTGCGTCGTGTAGCGCGTCGTACAGCACCTCGGGCTTCACGTTCTTGAACTCAGCAAAGAGCTTCACAATGTTCACTGCACACTTCGATTTGTCCTGGCTCGGACGGTCGAACACAAAGATCTCCTTCTTTTCCGCCTTCAACGCCCACGCCTCAGAGGCGTCGTCTGCGAACTCACGGAATTTCTGTTTTGGAGGGAGAAAAAAATTCCGCAATTCACTCCATCACTGCAAAATAGTTTGCCAAGCAATATGGGAATATCGGGAGTTTAGGAGTTTAGGTCAAAGAGTTGGGAGACCACTGCGCGCTGTGCAAAGGGTGGCTCTCATATACTAAGTTATAACCGACAGAGATGTTCATATTGGACAGAATGTGGCCAGCTCGCCATCATCACAGATGATATGAAGGGATTAATACAAACGTTGGGGGTAAAACCTCAATTTTTTTCGGGCCCTCAAATATACACAATGTTTTTATAAACGCTTTCTGGATGACTATATGAGTGGCTATCGATGTCACCACCACAAGGAATAGATGACTGGCAGCTCCCAAACACGCTTCGATGCTTCGTGTTCGAAGCGAGGGGGGACAGATAGCTCTCAATACGCAGGGACCACGAGCCCAAAAAGGACCACGAGCCCACGGGACTACGAGCCCTCAGTAAGGACTAGGAACCACGAGCCCACGGGACTACGAGCCCAGTAAGGGCCACGAACCTAGGGACCACGAGCCCTCAAAAAAGCCGTCAGCATGGGGAGTGGCGGTGTGCATACCTGGAAGTCCGCCTCTGTTGCTATTCTGTAGTCCTTCTCGCAGTCACGCACGTACGTTCCGTCATCCTTCTTAATGTATTCGGCCTCTGTGCCGGGTTTCCATCCGTAGTGGGGGTGCTGTGATGTGATGTGGCATGTGATATGTAGTATGGTGCGTGATGGCTTGCATCGAATAGGTTAACACCAAGACAAACAGTACTGTTCGTAGAACAACCTTTGGTCGTTCCTTCCCCCACGTCTGTCCACTGTGTCGTGGAAGTGAGGAATGAGACTACAAGAGACGAAAAAACAAAACAAAAAATACTAAAAAAAAAATAATGAGAAGGAGTTGTTCACGCAGAGAGACTATGGGCAACCACGTATGCCGATCAGTCTCCCTCCACCCTCCCAGCTACAGTACAGCCACGTTCACAGCTTCATACCTCTACCTCAGCCTTCTTCTTCTTTCCCCAGCCCAACATTGTGTGTGGTTAAGCGTAACCCTTTTTTCCTTTTTTTTGGTTGGGCTGTCTGTATGTGTAATACGTTGCCCACACTACCGCTGTCCAAAACAGCGTTTCCCCTTACTCCAAGAAAATGAAAAATAATAGCTATGTTTGTACCGACCAGAAAAAGATCGTTTTTTCTTGAGTGTGCACTCAGAACTCCCCACACAACATATTCCACCCAAGAACTCCCTAGAATATGATTCCCAACACACACACACAGCCCCTCTATCGAGGGCTGTATTGTGATACATTCCCCATTCATAATACATAATACACATCACAATACAGCTGTATTGTGTATGACATTGTGTATTATGATAATTCATTATTATGGACAATGTATCGCACTACAGCCACCACTACTCCTACTTGGCAATGCTTCGCTCTGAGGAACCTACCCATATTTGCTTTTTCAAAACACACACATATCCACTCCTCCCTTTTCCTTTTTTTTTTTTTTTTTGCGAGATGGCAATCAGCAACAAACTCCCCCTCCCCCTCCCCCTTCACCTTCTTCACAGATAGAACGCATGATGATACGATTCTGAGGAACGCACGGAAGTACGTTTCCTGCTGTTCTGCCCAATCAAAGGGAAGGTTCCCAGCACCCTGCAGCCCACAGGGTCCACTACACCTAGACGTGACGAGACAACGTCGTTTGTTGTGGTGGAACGCAGGAAGCGCTCCAACTCAGACACAAGCACGCCCCGCCCCAAAGACAGCCAATCGCGCTGTGTGTACTTCCGCCGCATCGGCCCAGCTGTGTCAAACTCCACACTCGAGGCAAAGCCCTGCACCCTCCCACTCCCACTCCCCCCCATCCCCTGCTCCAACCGGCTCAGCAGCTGCCGGTCTGCCTCGAAGGAATCCTTGCGGGGGGCAGACGGGTTTGCACTCACACTGAGACGCGGTTGTTGCTGCGGCACCTTCTCTGCACCTCCTGTGGGCCTGCCTTTGAACTGCGCACGAAAGTTCTTCAACGTCTTGCGCTGTGGCATTGGGTTGATGCTCTGTGCTAAGTCATCCTCAACGGGAGACCCAATGACCTGCGCTATGCTTGAGGCACGTCGGTGGCCTGCTGCGGCACGAACTCTTTTGCTGCGTAGCATGGCGCCGGCATGGATGAGGGTGGGCTGGTGTGTTTCCTTCTTCTCCCCAGACTCGCCGAACTGCCCAACCAACGTTGCCAGCTTCAGCCTCGTCCGCAGTGCCCCCGCAGGCTCGGCACCCCCTTCCCCCTCCTCCACCGCACTCTCACCATGCTTCTCTCGCTGCGCGACACCCAGCACCGCACGCACCTCCTCCTCAGCACCAAACAGCCCCTCCTGCATCGTCTCCTCGTACGACGAGAACCCTTCGCTCGGCAGGCCGCAGTCGAGAATATGCTTGAAGCCTCCGTAGCCCACACCCTTCTCCTCGTCGTCGTCCAGAAACGACACGGAGAGCACCTCGGACACAGGCTCCAACACACTACTATGTACATCAGGTTCGGGTGGTGTGCCGTCGGGTTGTGGGTTGCCTGGTGGCGGTGGTGGTGGTGGTGGTGTCGGTGGGTCTACGGGCGTGACCTCCTCTGCCTCCTCTGTGTCCCCTTCCTGCGCCACGAACATCTCTGTAGGGACTGCAAGGTGGTAGTCCGCACACATGCCGCGAACCTTGTCAAGATCGATTCTGCGCCGTCCTCTCACGATGCTTGACAACGCAGAAAACGCCGTGCCCGCCACATCCTCACCACCACTGTCCAAGGACAGACCCTTCAACCGCGACATCACTGCTGCCAGCTGCAGATGGTTCACAGCATGGCACACCACTGCACTGCACGAAGCCGTCTGCACGTCTGCCTCATCCAAAGCGATGGTGCTGGCAAGAACCTGCTGCAGAAGTGCTTCATCTGCATGCGGCTCAATCGTCTTCATCACCTTCAATGCTTCTGTGTCGGTGATAAAGCCATTCGGGAGGCACTGTGTTTTGCACCATTCTGCCTCAGACTTTGTAAGAGCGGCTCGTTCAGTGGCAGGGCGTAGGGTATAAACGGGTTTGATCGGGCCAGAGTCGATGACATGAGAAAAGGGGTTCATCAGCGGCGAATGCCCCTGAGCCGTGCATGACGTCGTCCCGGGCAGCGATGCAACAGAAACCCCAGAGGGGACACCCAACAGTGCCTCAGCTTGGGCGGGGGGTTGTGTCTCGTCCTTTGCCTTCATCTGGCGTACCGCGCGTGCTGTAGGTACACGTGATGATGCAGTGGTAAGAGGCTTAGCACCTCCATCTTCAGGTGTAGCCATCTGTCAAATAGAAGGTGGGTGGTGGTGGTGGTGGTGATAGGGGCAATGATGGAATAAACCCGGGGTCCTAGCATATAAACTGGGTGATCTATGATCGTCTCCGTGAGACACGTAACAGGCTGTGAGAGCTTACTGAGAGCTAGTGAAAAAATCTCTCTCCGTTCATAGATCACCCAAAAACCGGAGTGAACAAATAAAAACCCAAAAAAAATCAGGTAGGTTTAAACCGGAGTTTAAACCCTACCTGCCATCATTGGGTTAATTACCGGCAAAAAGGGAGGGACGGTTGTCATGAAAAAGATATCGGTCTTTGTGGGTATTCTGTTGGAGAACAGCGGAAAACAATCCAATTTTGTTGAAAGGCTTGCTCAGCTCTTCTTGCGGGTTTTCGGGGGTTTTTCCGCAAAACTATGGAGAAGAAAAATTTTGTTTGATTATAGACTACTATCACTAGATAATAGCCACGGTTTTTCTTCACAGGATCCTTAAAAGAGAGCAAATAGAAGGAGTACGCTTTGCAGTAGGAGGTGGCAGAGTCCTTTTTCTATTTTATTTTGTTTGGGGGGTATGGAGAAGAAAAAAAAGGGAAAAAAATGGGGGAACGAGTAGGCTCTGAGAGTGTGTCCCTCTTCTTCGGAGGACGCAGCAGACACACTGCCAGAGACCCTCCACCTCGGGGAGGTGCTGCCCTCCCACCAACACATCACGTCCTCATTGTGCGTGTCTCCGTCGCTTCTAGCTTTGCTCGGGGGATTCGTCTCTGCTCTGTGCCGGACGTGCTTCAACCACGAGCTTGCTCAGCTCGCCATTCTGCCTTACTTCGCTGGACACAGCAGTGCTGCAGCCGGAAAGGTAAATGCTCGTCAATGAAGTGCAGTTCGTGGCAAATTCCTGAGCGGGGAAAATGGGTACACCAACCTGCGTAACCCTGCTGAATGGTGACAAATCGAGGGTGGTTAAACTCCTGCAGTTTAAAAGAAAAGAGATGCCGATCTGCGTCACGTTGCTGAGTGGTTGCAAATCGACGGCACCTAAACTCCTGCAACCACAAAGAAAAAAGTTATCAATCTGTGTCACCTTGGTGAGCGGTTGCAAATCGATGGTGGTCAAACCCCGGCAGTTGTGAAGAAAGCCGCTCTGTATCTGCGTCACGTTGATGAGTCCTGACAAATCGACGTTGGTTAAACTGCTGCATTCGTGAAGAAAAAAGGTACCGATGTACGTCACATTGCTCAACCCAGAGAGGTCGACACTGGTTAACGAGGGGCACTGCGCGAGGAAACTATCTTCAATCCGAGTCACAATGGACTCACCACCGAGTTCAAGTCTTGTTAACGAAGTGCGTGACAAGAAATCATCCGGAATGACAGTCGCAACCTCCGCCTGCAGAAGCAAACACGCCACCACAGGATCCCTCACACCCTTCAACTTCTCGGCTGTGATGTCTGTCTCACCCAACGCACGAAGCTCTGCAATGGCTTCGTACTTCATCGTCTTCGCCTTCGTCAGCACGATTGTGTCCCCAGCACTCAGCTGCATCATGTCCGCTCCTTCTCCCATCACTTTGCTTCCGAAACTCATGCAAAAGCCGTCTTCAGGCAACCCCATTGCAGACGCCACCTTCCGCCGCAAGCCCTCCACTGTGTCATCTGCACCCACCTCGACTGTGTGCTGATTCGTGTCGAAACCCTTGATGTTCAGGTCCATATTTTTTTCTTGTCGTGTTTTGTGTTCTGAGCTCTGTGTGGTGGTGTGTGGCACAACAACCCTGCAGCCTTTTCATAGAACCTTACTTATACGAGTTGCGATGAGGAGTCCCGCCTGAGGGCAGTCCGCCACCATGTGGCCAGAGAGGTCGCCTGCGTGCACTGATGTGAAGGGAAGAAGTGAACACCACCTCAATAGGGCTAACAAAACCGGAGGGGTGTGTGTGTGAGGTGACACAGTGGGGCTCATCCTCGGGTGTGCTAATAACAACCAAGTTATTTTTTGATGAATTGTTGGAGTAGTGTAGTTTGCCTCGGTTGTGTTGCCACAGTTGTGCAATCTCCACTGTCCCTTTTTTGAAGGGAGCTCTGCTTGACCATGAGTTGTTTGGTAATTTTGTTTAATTATAGACTACTATCACTATGATAGCGGCCACGGTTTTTTCTTCACAGGGATCCTTCGTTGAAGAGAGCTCTGTTTGACCATGAGGTGGTAATTATTCTTTTGAAAAATAGAGGGGCTCAAAGGCTTGAAAGAGTAACAGTATGGGTGTATTTTTTTTTTTTTTGTCCTCTTTCCCCCCCCTTTGTTCCCTAATGGTTGGCGTTGGTAAAGGGGGTGTGGGGGGTGGAACAGTTGCGTTGGATTGTTTGCTCTCTCTCAGTCTCCAATGGTTTTCGCTTCCCAAAAAATAATGTTGATTTGTTCTGTTTTGTTTTGCTTTATTTCCAAACACCATGTTAGCAGTTTCCCTAATAAAGGAAACTACGATTTCATATTTTCCCCATTTTTTTTTTTTATTGGTGAAAAACAATGGCACAAGGCCATAGGCATATAGGCAGCACAACCAACCTTCAGGTCAGTGCAATGACTATCATACTGTATAGCTGGCCTATTGTTTCCCTTCATTGTTTATTTTATTTTTGAACTCAGCAAAATAACAAAAAGGAAAACAAAATGAATACCGAATACAGGGCAAACGCAAAAGATTACGCCCTGTAATAAGAAATCAAAAGAAAAAAAGACAATCACATCCACACCACTCTCCCACGCCAGGATAGCAAAAGGCGCTTTTTTTTTCGAAAAAGTGATCTTTCTTCACGTATGATTTTATCTTTTTTCTTTTTCCTTTCCTTCTGTACTCTCCGTTGCTCTCTCTCTTTCATTCCTTTTCCTTTCATTACTTCACTGTTCCCCTACCTCCTACCTCCTACCTCCTTCCTCCTCCACACTTCCCCCAATCCCCAAAAAAAAAAAACTTTATTTTTACCCAACAACAACCGATTTAAGCGATGCAGTGACGGGTCCTGCCGAGGTTGTGAAGGTGCTCTCATTCCAACGGGCGTTCCCTTCGGCATCAGTGTTGAGGGGCGCGAGGAGGGCGTCCTTCTTCTTCTTCGGGATTTCCTCGATGGTGGCAGGGGCAGGGAAGCCTGGGAAGGTCACAACCTCCCCAACCTTCGCCGCGGCGGGGATAGCAAGCACCTCGACCTCGGCCTTGCCTTCAGTGGACGCGCACAGCACCATCCCGAAGGACTCCACACCACGCACAGCAGCGGGCTTGAGGTTGCACAGCACTGCCACCATCTTCCCCTCGAGGTCCTCAGCCTTGTAGAACTTCCGAAGGCCGCTCACAATTGTACGCGGGGCGGCCTCTCCGATGTCGATCTTCTCCACAAACAGTGCGTCGGCATCAGGGTGGGGTCCGATCTCAAGGATCTTTCCGACACGAACGTCCAATGCAGAGGCGTTGAGTGCCTGATGAGGGGGGTTGGTGGTGTGTCTGATAAGTAATAGGGGTAATAAGCTTGTAAGAGAGAAATAATAAGAAAACGTCGCCAATTTATCAGGTAATTGAGCCATCAACGAAGAGGGGGAAGAAAAAAAAAAGAACTTTTATTTTCTCAGTCATTGTTGGCCATTAGTGGTCTTTTGAATAGGTTAGGTAAACAATCGATGGAGTGTGTATCATCACTGTGGTGTGTGTGTTAATGTTGTAAATCAATGCGGGCAATTACCGTGCAGGATATTGCGTGTTGTGTGCTGTTTGATGCCCAGTGAGGGTAATTCTTGCGCAGAATATGGGTCTCATTGTGTGGTGTGTGTAATGTACGTACCTCCTTTGCGCCGGCCTTCGCCTTGTCAGCACCCTTGGCCTTGTCGGCCTTCTTCTTCGCCTTCTTCTCCTCAAGGCTGAGACCACGGTGGTCATCGACACCACCATCCTGCTTCTCCTTCTTGGCACTGTCCTGCTTGGGACCCTTGCCTGCAAGGCGGTCCTGGCGTGCCCAGTACGAAAGGTGGTTCTGCTTCGTGCGTCCGTCGGGGATGTTCAACATCACTGTTGTGTTGTGTAGTGTGACATATGACGGATTTGAAATCATTTGTTAATTCCCAACAAAAAATATACAAAAAAAGGTGTGTATTGTGACATATGGCATCAGTATCGCAATGATAAGAACATAAAAGCTTGAACGATGAGTGCGCCTCTCCAACAAAAGTGTTGATCAACAGACGCCTTGAGATACCCGGATAACTAACACCCGTCGCCTTTGGGCTTTTCCCTAGCAAAAACCATAAACAAACATACCCAGCGGGTTCACGCTGTCGCAGATGTAGTACCCACGACGCTCGAACTGGACGGTGTCGCCCTTCTTGATCTGCTTGCAGGCCTCCTCACCGTAGACCTCGGTCACGGCCTTGGAGTCTTTGTTGAGCTCCTCGGGACGCACGTCGTCGCCAGAGAGGTCAGGCTTGGTCACCTTCACAAGGTAGTCGTACTCCACAAGCTGGATCGGCACCTTGTTCTCGGGGCAGTCCGCCAGCCACGTAAGCTTCTGTGTCTTCTTGACAGAGCCCTCAGGGTGGTGCTTGGCAGACCCGCCCTCCACGCGCAGCTTGTCCGCAGACCGCTTCACGCCCTGGAAGATGACGTTGCCCCAGCTCATCAGCGTCACCTCCTCGTCGTCCTTCACCAGCACCAGGTCCTCCTCCTCCATCAGCACCTTCTTCCCGTAGGTGTAGTTCTGGCGGTCGCCCAGCTCAGGGTTCTTTGCGTGCCAGAGCTTGGTCTTCTTCTCCAGGGCGGGTGCATCGGTGATGTCGATGGCAACGTTAGCGTCGCGCGACACGCAGGTGTAACGTCTGCACTTCGAGCCCTGGTCGGGGTCGATAACGTCCTTGTTCGCGTTCCACAGCTTCCCCCACTCCTGGAAGTTGTTCGTGCGCGACATGCCCTGAGCGATGATGAAGATCTTCAGCGCATCCACGGTCAGCCCACGGCGCAGGATACCCTTCACGGTGGGGAAGCGCGGGTCGTTCCATCCGTCCACGATACCAGAGTCGACGAACTTAGTGAGCTTCCGCTTGGACATGACGGTGAACTCCATGTTGAGTCTGCTGAAGTCCTGGATGTTTGGCTTGCGAAGGCCGAGTGCGTCGCAGACCCAGAAGAACTGAGGGTTTCTGTCGTTGTACTCGCTGGTACGCAGGGCGTGTGTGACACCGTCGAGGGAGTCGACGATAGGGCATGCGAAGTCGTATGTGGGGTACACCTTGTATTTGTTCCCGGTGCGGCAGTGGGGTGCGTCCACGGAGCGGTACATGGTAGGGTCACGCATGCATTTGTTGTCGTCGTCGACGGAGATCTTTGCACGCACGACACATTCCTTGCGGGTGCCCGCCTTCATCTCCTCCCACCACTGCTTGTTTGTCTCGATGCTCTGGTCACGGCGCTTGCTTGCGAGGCCGTCCCAGCGCAGCTTCTTGAGCTCCTCCTTCTCTGTGTCGTCGACGTAGGCGTTGCCGTCCGCAATGAGCTTGTCGCAGTACGCAAGCATCTCCTCAAAGCGGTCGCTTGTGTACGTCACCTTCTCAAAGGTCACGCCAAGCTTTGCTGTGTCCTCGAGGATCTCACGCTCGAACTCGGGGTTCTCCTTGACAGGGTTTGTGTCGTCGAAGCGGAACACCATACGTCCTTTGTACTTCTGTGCAAGCAGGAAGTTCGACAGTGCCGCCTTCGCGTGCCCAATGTGCATGAAGCCGCTTGCCTCCGGGGGGAAGCGGGTCACCACCTTGCCCATCTCTGCGTTGTCGAGCACCAGCTTGTCGTCGTCCGTCTTGTTCACCTTGGGTGCGGCTTTGCCTCCCTTCTGCTTCTTCGATGCGTCGACAGCCTGGCGGGCGGCGGGGGTGGAGGTGGAGGTAGAAGCGGCGCTGCCGACAAGCGACTCAAGGCGGAGCTTCTCAGACGCAAGGCGCTTCTCGAGCTTCGCAATGCTGTGCTTGAGCTCCTCCGTCTCGGAGTAGCGTGTCTTTGCGTGGATGTCGATGCGGAACGCCATCGTGCACGCCCTGTTCACAGCAGTGAGCAGACGCTTAATGATTGCCTGCAAAAAAGGAGGTGGAAAGAGCTGGGGGGGTTGCTTGGATTGAAAGAAAGTAGTCGAAACGTATGCAAAGGGTGGGGGGTGGGAGTGGTCCGTACCGTACGGAGATTGGATCAAATAAAAGAAAAGTGACGTTATTAATGCAGGCACCTCCCTCTGGCCCACGTACGATGCCAGCTGGATGAAAGAAGATAAAAGAAAATCGAAGCGAATCCCAAAATGAGTTTCTATTTCGCGAAAGGGTGTGCAGAGAAAAGGGTGTGTTTGAGATCGGTTGAGATAAAATGCAAGGGAAGGGAGGGGAAGATTATGGTGACTTTTTTTGGTATACTATTTTGACTGAACGGAAACAGGAAGAAGAAAGAGTTGTTTGAAACGTGCTAAAACGCATCTCATTCTAGCTCGTGCAAAGAAGGGGGAAACACACCCCCCATCCACCTCTCCCATCCCATTTTGCTCGCTTTCGCATTAGATTCGTCTTTTTTCCTTGAAAAGAAAGAAGAAAAGCAATAATCTGGATGGATTTCGGTGTGAGGACACAAAAACACTCACACGAGGTTTGTGTCACTCATCTGTGAACTTTTTTTTATAACACATGGCAGCACAAAAAAAAAGGCGTTTAAAAAAAAATTGTTTGATTATTACCCCCAAAAAACGCAACAACGGACGAGATATTACTTCATGTCGGTACCTGCTATTTACGCTAAAACATAGTTTCTGCAGGAGGGAAAAAAGAAACACCTTAGGGGCCTCAGGGTTTTTTTTAGAATAAGTAAAAGAAATAAATTTCTTTTTTGAAAACTTGGTTGTATTAGTGTAGCCACCCTAGAGTGTGCTCCACTATACTATATCTTTTTTCTTTAAAACAACAAGGCACTCCGCGGGGGGAGGGACTCAGGGGGGGAAGATTGTTTCATATACTAACTATTCTACTGAATAGAAGGTATAATAAAAGATTGTAGAGACGACCCCCAACCATCTCACATTGACCTTCGCCTCTTTTGGGAAAGAAGTGAAATATAAAAAAAAAAAAAAAAAAAAAAAAACGAACAAAACTTGAGAGATGTGGCTCATTGTGGACAACAACAAAAAAAATGGGATGAGGGTGGTGTTGAAAGACGTATACTACCTCTGGCGGGGAGAGAGGGCAGAGAAAGGGTGGAAGAAAGAGTTTAAAAATAAATAAAAAAATGTAAGATGCATGTATCTCTCGTGTACAAACACATCTTTAAAAAAAAAAGAAAAGTTTATAAGATGATCCTAAGCCTCTCGTGCTTAGTCACCTTAAAAAAAGAATAGAAAAAAAAAGAAACTTAAAAGAGAGAAAAGACGAAAAACCAATTTCCTATACTTTCCATTCGAAGAGAAAGCATACAAAAAAAGGACGGTCATCAATACAACGCTTTCTTCTGCTTCGTCACCGTTGTCAAAAAAGAGGAAACTTGGCCGAATGAGCCTCACTCGGGAACAGCATCAGTTAAGAAGAGAAAATCTGAAAAGATGACTGAGCCTCACGTGTGCAGCGGACACATCCAAAGAAATGAAGAACGTTGTGTGACAGCTCTGACCGCATATTTCATCGGTCGTTTTTTTTTTTTTTTTTGAAAATTTTTGGGAGTGTGGTTACCACCATGTGCAAAAACACCCGTTTCTTTTTTTTCTCATTTTATGTGTTGGTTTGTTTACATCTTGGTTGGATTAGGACCGAGGATGGACTCTGTTACGTACCCACTGGTGAACACAGTGGCTTCGTTTTTTATTACTTTTTTTTTTGGGTTAAATCCGGTGGTACCCATTTTCCTAGTACCCATTTTCGTTAATACCCATTTTTCAAAAGTGGGTACTAACGAAAATAAAAAGTGGGTATTAAAGAAAAGAAAAAATGGGTATTATCGAAAATATTTTGGGTACCTGGGTACTGGGTACCCAGGTACCCAGATACCCAGATACCCAGGTACCCAGGTACCCAGGTACCCAGGTGCCCAGGTACCCAGGTACCCAGGTACCCAGGTACCCAGGTACCCAGGTACCCAGGTACCCAGGTACCCAGGTACCCAGGTACACAGGTACCCAGGTACCCAGGTACCCAGGTACCCAGGTACCCAGGTACCCAGGTACCCAGGTACCCAGGTACCCAGGTACCCAGGTACCCAGGTACCCAGGTACCCAGGTACCCAGATACCCAGGTCCAGGAACAGGTACCCAGGAACAGGAAAAAAGCCGTGAAAGAGCAACCACAGCTCCACATGACAAACACAAAAGTGTCCAGTCACGTGGGGCATTCATGCACTGAGGAGATAATGATCCAACAATTTACAAGAAAGATTACTTAACCTACTGCTGGAAATTGCCAGGTCGTAGTAACACACAAAGTGTGCCTCCGTTCGGGAAGACCGGATATTCTAGAGACCAAAAAGGCCTCAAGAATATCTTCCGGTAGTCAAGGTAGAACCGAGTGAACGGCCCAAGACCCCCGTGGAGAAGTTAAATGTTGTAATGCTATCAGGTAGAAACTGCGAACACTGTCTTACCCTCCTCAATGCATGGTGGTTGATGTCTTCCACAACAAATTTCCTGTACCCAGGTACCCAGGTTCCCAGACCCACGCAGTACCACGTCGCAGTACTACGCAAAATTTACCACTAGACCCTGTCTTCGTGCACCTGAAGTACAACGCCGCAGACAGGCCAAACATGCGTTGGACTCAGAGGAATGCCCGCTGTGCAGGTATCATGAGAACCAACTCCCAGCAACAAGGGGCGCCTTTTGGCGGGCGTTGTTGAGGGTGTTTGGGGTGCAAAGTTTTCCACAATTTTGATGCGCGGGTACAGAAGTGTTGTCTTGTTCTTTCATCTCTAGGAATGTAAATGTCAATCGCGTTTAACTACCACTAGGGCTTGTTTAGTGAACCCACGAGGGGTCGAAGGGGGTTGGTTATCCCGTATCTATCAAAGGTTGTGTCGACCAGGCTAAACCACTATGTTACGCTGTACGTTGTTAAATCCGAAGAAATAACACTTTAGCAGCCGCAGGAAGTTTGCTAAAAAGAGTGCCTCACGCTACACAAACCACCACCCGCGATTGACTTAGATGTTATAACAAAGAGAATTCAGAACAAAACAACACCCTGCCCCATACACACTAAATTGTCATGCTTCAAGAGCATGCCTGGGCCAAAATTACTATGACGAAAAGGCAACAAGACCACCCACAAGGAGTGTGAATTGTGCACTGGTTTTCTGGGGGAACAAACAATATTTTCTTGTGTCTAGTCCTCCGTAAGCAGAGGACAGACTTTCCGGAAGGTTTCCAAAGTCGAATTTCTTGCACTAGCTATGCTCCCTGGGTTAATGGCTATAGCAGTGACTGACAAAGTGTTCCCACCCCCTTTTCACCGTAGATATTCTCCCGAGATTGATGCCGGTGAACGCCCTTTGAATTTTGAGTTCCTGAATGTCGGAGAGCGGCGAAGGTTCAATATGTTCGCAATATAAATGTCCAATATGTTCGCTCGTTCTGCGCAGTTGGTTCTCGATGTTGCACTCGCGATACCTGTTTAAAAGTGAAGTTGTGAGTGGTGGGGAAATTAAAGAAGGCGACTTCTTAAAAAAATAAGTTGGCCTAGTTCTGCATGAATGCAGCAACGAAGAGGTCCACCTGTTTCCAGGAGAACATGCCATTTTGTAGCAAATGGGGAGGCGCTTCTGCATCATAGTAACCGATGGGGAGTGAGAGGTGGAGTGAAAGTGAACCCATTGAAATCATTTGAGTAAAAAGGTGGGTATGTAGGTTGTTGAATATTCACCAGTAAACATATTTACATACCTTGTCTTGCGCCTTCGCTGCTGTCAAGGTGCCTTCTCTGGGTGCCCAGTGCCCAGTACCCAGTACCCAGTACCCAGTACCCAGTACCCAGTACCCAGTACCCAGTACCCAGTACCCAGTACCCAGTACCCAGTACCCAGTACCCAGTACCCAGTACCCAGTACCCAGTACCCAGTACCCAGTACCCAGTACCCAGTACCCAGTACCCAGTACCCAGTACCCAGTACCCAGTACCCAGTACCCAGTACCCAGTACCCAGTACCCAGTACCCAGTACCCAGTACCCAGTACCCAGTACCCAGTACCCAGTACCCAGTACCCAGTACCCAGTACCCAGTACCCAGTACCCAGTACCCAGTACCCAGTACCCAGTACCCAGTACCCAGTACCCAGTACCCAGTACCCAGTACCCAGTACCCAGTACCCAGTACCCAGTACCCAGTACCCAGTACCCAGTACCCAGTACCCAGTACCCAGTACCCAGTACCCAGTACCCAGTACCCAGTACCCAGTACCCAGTACCCAGTACCCAGTACCCAGTACCCAGTACCCAGTACCCAGTACCCAGTACCCAGTACCCAGTACCCAGTACCCAGTACCCAGTACCCAGTACCCAGTACCCAGTACCCAGTACCCAGTACCCAGTACCCAGTACCCAGTACCCAGTACCCAGTACCCAGTACCCAGTACCCAGTACCCAGTACCCAGTACCCAGTACCCAGTACCCAGTACCCAGTACCCAGTACCCAGTACCCAGTACCCAGTACCCAGTACCCAGTACCCAGTACCCAGTACCCAGTACCCAGTACCCAGTACCCAGTACCCAGTACCCAGTACCCAGTACCCAGTACCCAGTACCCAGTACCCAGTACCCAGTACCCAGTACCCAGTACCCAGTACCCAGTACCCAGTACCCAGTACCCAGTACCCAGTACCCAGTACCCAGTACCCAGTACCCAGTACCCAGTACCCAGTACCCAGTACCCAGTACCCAGTACCCAGTACCCAGTACCCAGTACCCAGTACCCAGTACCCAGTACCCAGTACCCAGTACCCAGTACCCAGTACCCAGTACCCAGTACCCAGTACCCAGTACCCAGTACCCAGTACCCAGTACCCAGTACCCAGTACCCAGTACCCAGTACCCAGTACCCAGTACCCAGTACCCAGTACCCAGTACCCAGTACCCAGTACCCAGTACCCAGTACCCAGTACCCAGTACCCAGTACCCAGTACCCAGTACCCAGTACCCAGTACCCAGTACCCAGTACCCAGTACCCAGTACCCAGTACCCAGTACCCAGTACCCAGTACCCAGTACCCAGTACCCAGTACCCAGTACCCAGTACCCAGTACCCAGTACCCAGTACCCAGTACCCAGTACCCAGTACCCAGTACCCAGTACCCAGTACCCAGTACCCAGTACCCAGTACCCAGTACCCAGTACCCAGTACCCAGTACCCAGTACCCAGTACCCAGTACCCAGTACCCAGTACCCAGTACCCAGTACCCAGTACCCAGTACCCAGTACCCAGTACCCAGTACCCAGTACCCAGTACCCAGTACCCAGTACCCAGTACCCAGTACCCAGTACCCAGTACCCAGTACCCAGTACCCAGTACCCAGTACCCAGTACCCAGTACCCAGTACCCAGTACCCAGTACCCAGTACCCAGGTACCCAAAATATTTTCGATAATACCCATTTTTTCTTTTCTTTAATACCCACTTTTTCTTTTCGTTAGTACCCACTTTTGAAAATGGGTATTAACGAGAATGGGTACTAGGAAAATGGGTATTAAAGAGAAAAACCCTTTTTTTTTTTGATAAATTGTTGGAGTAGTGTAGTTGCCTCGGTTGTGTTGCCACAGTTTGTGCAATCTCCACTATCTTTTTGAAAATCTTTTTACCATTCCTTTTCAGAGATGTACGGTCCTGGAAGCTCCAAGAAAATGGAGTCGGTGGGGCAGAGGAAGTTGCCTTTCCTCAACGTGCACATACAAACTGGCAAAAAAGGGGAGGGTGTCGTCACTCACCTATATCAGCATGGAAGTACCATTGCTTACCAATGGTTTCACTCTAATACTGTTGTACCCCCTTTTTTGAAAACTTTGTTGTGATTTACATCGACAGTCAAGCATTATGGCAACTAAAAGAAAAAGGGTTTCGTATTAATGAGCAAAGTACAAAAAGAGGAAGGGTGCCTTGGGGAGGGGGGGAGGTGCCATTGTTACACACAGCAAGACCCTGATGACTATAGCTGGGGAGACGGCACACACAAAATAAAATAAAATGCAACTACTTAAGAAAGGAACGCGCAAAGGTGTGCGCCAAAGTACGCCAAAGAAAGAAATAAAAGGCGTGCAAGAAGAACAAAGACAACCTATTCACAAAAGGGTCCACACAAAACAGCCTTGCGCGGAACTCGTTTACCGGTTATCAAGGCTGAATAATTTTTTTTTATTTTTTCTTTTTATTTTGGGGGATGGAGCTCAGTCCCCATGTTTCAAGCCGATTACTGGGTATTATCGGGAAATTTGCCACCCGAAATACAATGGTAAAAACCCGTAATACTCAGTACCGAGTCGTTTCATGAAAAAGGTGGAAGAAAAGGAAGAAGAAAACTAAAAAAAAAAAAAAATTAAAGAATTTTAACCCATAGGTCAAACCATGTTATCACCCATTATCACAAACACATTTTCTTTTTTTGTGACATAGTATTTCAAAGTTCTTTCAAATGCGGCCGGTTCCGATCCAATTATCGTATCTGGCCCTGAAAAGGTCATTTATTTTTGGTGTGATATGGGTTGAAATGGGGAATATCGGGGATTGCAATAAGGTACATGGGAAAAGGGGTGGTTTTTTTTAAATTTTTCGTTGTTAATCTGTTGATTTAATGTCGCTGCCGCAGTATCCAGACAGTCGCCACCATCCAGAAAAACACTGAAAAAAAAAAAAAGAAAAAATAAGTATCATTGTGTAGGTTTTGTGTGTGCCCTTTGGCTGGCCGCACACGCCCTTCAAAAGAAGGCAGCAAAATAGGCAATGCCAGTATGTGGGTGGGGTTGGGGGGATGGGGGGATAGGGGGAGCAGCCCAATGCAGGGCGTGTGTGGAGCACAACAAGCTGAGTCAGCTGATCACAGTAGTCCATCAGATAACCTTGAGACTTCAGCAGGTGGCGGTTGTGTGTGAACAAGGTAAACGGGCACACGCCGTCGTTTCCATTGCCCCATTTGCCAACAAAATATTGGTATTATAAAAAGGTAAGAAAATCGTCAACACCATGTCAATGTTCTCTGATCACTTTTTTCTTTTGAAAATCCGATGACGGTCAGCCACCACGCAAAAAAAAAAAAAAATGGTCCCTACACAGCCGGGGCCTCCCCTTCTTCTCTCCGTTTCGTGGCCACTGCCGCTACCACGTCCTCCCCTCCCTCCACATCCACCCCATCAGGTAACGAACGGGGGGGAAGGTGATCAATGGAACCAGGGCTAGCTACACCCGGGGGTTGACATAGAGGTGATGGGCTTTGGTTGTGTGTGAACTGCACGGTTCAGGCTTTCTCCCTGTGTAAGAGAGCATGACCACGGCTCTATGGGTGGAGCAAGGGACAGTATTCTCATACAACAGGGGGACCATTCAAAAGAGAAACAAAAAAAATAAATAATAGCGTCAAAAGTTCTCCGACCATTCCACCGAAGCGTTTCACAGCCTTACTAACTATTTTTTACTTTGAAAACGCTGTAGTGAGAAATGACAAAGTTCTAATATTACTTTTGGGGGGGAATAAGAGAAAAAAAAAAGGGGGGGTGTTATAAAGCGAACTGCTTAGGCTAGTTGACGCCACGGGTCGGTTTAGGAAATTTGTCCATTTTTCTGGAAAATCGTGTCCCATACCCCCCCATACCGCCCTCAAATGCCCCCAAACCCTCCAAAACCCTCGCGAACCCTCGCATACCCTACCATACCCAACCATACCCTGCCGTACCCTCCCATACCGCACGTTTGCCTTTTTTTTGGGATAATCATGTCCCATACCGTGCCATACCGTGCCATGCCCTGCCATACCGTGCCAAACCCTGCCATACCGTGCCAAACCCTGCCATACCGTGCCACACCCTGCCATACCCGTGCCAAACCGTGCCAAACCGTGCCATACCCTGCCATACCATGCCAAACCCTGCCATACCGTGCCATACCGTGCCAAACCGTGCCATACCCTGCCATACCCTCCCGGTACTGGGTGCTGGCTAATGGCTAATGGCTAATGGCTAATGGCTAATGGCTAATGGCTAATGGCTAATGGCTAATGGCTAATGGCTAATGGCTAATGGCTAATGGCTAATGGCTAATGGCTAATGGCTAATGGCTAATGGCTAATGGCTAATGGCTAATGGCTAATGGCTAATGGCTAATGGCTAATGGCTAATGGCTAATGGCTAATGGCTAATGGCTAATGGCTAATGGCTAATGGCTAATGGCTAATGGCTAATGGCTAATGGCTAATGGCTAATGGCTAATGGCTAATGGCTAATGGCTAATGGCTAATGGCTAATGGCTAATGGCTAATGGCTAATGGCTAATGGCTAATGGCTAATGGCTAATGGCTAATGGCTAATGGCTAATGGCTAATGGCTAATGGCTAATGGCTAATGGCTAATGGCTAATGGCTAATGGCTAATGGCTAATGGCTAATGGCTAATGGCTAATGGCTAATGGCTAATGGCTAATGGCTAATGGCTAATGGCTAATGGCTAATGGCTAATGGCTAATGGCTAATGGCTAATGGCTAATGGCTAATGGCTAATGGCTAATGGCTAATGGCTAATGGCTAATGGCTAATGGCTAATGGCTAATGGCTAATGGCTAATGGCTAATGGCTAATGGCTAATGGCTAATGGCTAATGGCTAATGGCTAATGGCTAATGGCTAATGGCTAATGGCTAATGGCTAATGGCTAATGGCTAATGGCTAATGGCTAATGGCTAATGGCTAATGGCTAATGGCTAATGGCTAATGGCTAATGGCTAATGGCTAATGGCTAATGGCTAATGGCTAATGGCTAATGGCTAATGGCTAATGGCTAATGGCTAATGGCTAATGGCTAATGGCTAATGGCTAATGGCTAATGGCTAATGGCTAATGGCTAATGGCTAATGGCTAATGGCTAATGGCTAATGGCTAATGGCTAATGGCTAATGGCTAATGGCTAATGGCTAATGGCTAATGGCTAATGGCTAATGGCTAATGGCTAATGGCTAATGGCTAATGGCTAATGGCTAATGGCTAATGGCTAATGGCTAATGGCTAATGGCTAATGGCTAATGGCTAATGGCTAATGGCTAATGGCTAATGGCTAATGGCTAATGGCTAATGGCTAATGGCTAATGGCTAATGGCTAATGGCTAATGGCTAATGGCTAATGGCTAATGGCTAATGGCTAATGGCTAATGGCTAATGGCTAATGGCTAATGGCTAATGGCTAATGGCTAATGGCTAATGGCTAATGGCTAATGGCTAATGGCTAATGGCTAATGGCTAATGGCTAATGGCTAATGGCTAATGGCTAATGGCTAATGGCTAATGGCTAATGGCTAATGGCTAATGGCTAATGGCTAATGGCTAATGGCTAATGGCTAATGGCTAATGGCTAATGGCTAATGGCTAATGGCTAATGGCTAATGGCTAATGGCTAATGGCTAATGGCTAATGGCTAATGGCTAATGGCTAATGGCTAATGGCTAATGGCTAATGGCTAATGGCTAATGGCTAATGGCTAATGGCTAATGGCTACCCGTGCCATACCGTGCCAAACCCTGCCATACCATTTCTTTTCAATGGCCAGCTGTACTGTACTGTGTATACTGTGTATACTGTGTATACTGTGTATACTGTGTATACTGTGTATACTGTGTATACTGTGTATACTGTGTATACTGTGTATACTGTGTATACTGTGTATACTGTGTATACTGTGTATACTGTGTATACTGCGGAAATTGACCAAAAACGAGAACTTGTCCATTTCGGCAAATTGACCCCACCACTGGTCGGACGGATTCCGGAAATGCAAATACCGCCGTTTAAAAGCTTCACCAACGAAAACAAAAAAAAAATTTTCCAACATCTGGAACCCCCCTTTACGGAGCGACAACCGGTAGAAACACGGGGAATCGGTTAAGGCGCCACACCATTGAAACAAACTTTTTCAATACCCTGCCATACCATGCCATACCCTCCCGGTACTGGGTACTGGGTACTGGGTACTGGGTACTGGGTACTGGGTACTGGGTACTGGGTACTGGGTACTGGGTACTGGGTACTGGGTACTGGGTACTGGGTACTGGGTACTGGGTACTGGGTACTGGGTACTGGGTACTGGGTACTGGGTACTGGGTACTGGGTACTGGGTACTGGGTACTGGGTACTGGGTACTGGGTACTGGGTACTGGGTACTGGGTACTGGGTACTGGGTAATGGCTACCCGTGCCACACTGTGCCACACCCTGCCATACCGTGCCATACCCGTGCCACACCGTGCCACACCGTGCCACACTGCGCCATACCCGTGCCAAACCGTGCCACACCCTGCCATACCGTGCAATACCCTGCCACACCCGTGCCAAACCGTGCCAAACCGTGCCATACCCTGCCATACCGTGCCAAACCGTGCCAAACCGTGCCATACCCTGCCACACCCGTGCCATACCCTACCATACCCTGCCAAACCGTGCCAAACCGTGCCATACCGTGCCATACCCTGCCATACCATGCCAAACCCTGCCATACCCTGCCCTACCCTTACTAACCCTCTCAAACCCCCCCAAATCTGCCCAAATCCTCTCAAACCCTCCCAAACCCAAATGTCCGTGACGTCAACTAGCCTACTGCTGGCACATTAGTATTTTTTTTCTTTTTCTTTTTCTTTTTGTTTGATTTCAAAAAATATCATGTTTGTCACCAATGATCGTCTAACTGCTCTCACGTTTGTTGTTGTTGTTTCACAGGGTGATGAGAATGCTCTTGCCTTTTCCTTTTTTTTTCCCCCTTTTTTTTTTGAAAAATTGTTGTTGAATAGTGTAGTTGCCACCTGTCCAAGCACCACTGTCTGTAAAAAAAAAAAAATGACTGTTGGGGGTAAAAAGGGCCCCCTTTAGTGCAGTGACTACTATCACAGAACTGATGTTTCAAAAAAAAAATACAAAGGGAAAAAAAAAAGAAAAGAAAAAGACATGGCATTCCTTTTCACCCACGTGCGCAGAGACGAATTTTGGTTTCCTAAACAATACAAAACAAAGAGAAGTTGAAAGTGCATGCCCCTCACCGTTCGGTGGACGCAGGCACTGAAAACACAAAGAGAGAGAGAGAGAGGTGAAGTTTCTTTTTAAGTGCAAAAACACAATGGTGATACAGGCACTTTGAAAAATAAAAGTAAAAAAAAAAAAAAAAAAAAAAAAAAAAAAACTTTGAATGAATGTTCCTCATGCAACAGACATCTGAGATTGTAAAAAGAGAACTTGTAAAGATGAGTCTAAGCCTCTCTGTGCTTAGTCTTCAAAAAAAGAAACTCAATATTTTTTCCCACTCCAGGTGGATTCCTGGGTAGGAGTCAATACAATAGGCAAAAATGTGAAGTGAATAAATTCTAGAAAAAGAAAAGAAACAGAAACCCTTGTAAGATGAATGTGACTCTTGTGCATACTATATGCACGCACACATGCTGGTGGGGCCATATTCTGCGCAAGAATTACCCCCCTATTAGTTATCAGATACACATGCTGGGGCAATGTTCTAGCCCTGAGGAACCATTGCCCACCAACTGCTTGCAACGCACACACACACATCCGACAAGTGGGCTATACTCCGTTCAGGCGTGACCCACTCTAAATTCGTTATCAAACACACAATCCGACAGACAGCACCTACATAAAAGGGGCTGGCACGGCATTCCATTCCTCGAAATGAGTCAATGAATATTTTTTTTTATCTTTGATTTTATTCTTTGTGTGTTCATTCGCCACAACCGGAAACCAAAAAAAAAAGCCCTCCCCAATTTGGTAATTGTGATTTAGTTGCGCAGTCATGATCCTTTTTTTTTTTTTTTTTTTTTTTTCAACAATAAATTTA